>JAXGGA010006460.1:0-69826 GCA_038373865.1 Uloborus plumipes
TGAACGCTTTAACAAGCAAAGCGTATTTTTGTATGTTTACCTGTTCTTATATCAAAACAGAAAACTTTTTTTTCACTGAAATTGCAAGTTACATCAAATAAAACATTTTATGTCATGTTTTCTCCTTGTATACTTGTTTATGCATCTTTCTAAAATATTTATTTAGGCTGCTTTAAACCAATTACATGTAAACAAGTGTTAACAAGAAATACATGCTCTTTCTTTTTTCATTTTATTTTTTTTTTTACTTCCCCTGTTTTTTTTCTGCTGTTTTAATTTGCAGCGAGATACACATTCGCACACACACACACACACATACAAACATAATGGATTTTTTGAGAAAATAAATGCAATAAAATATAAATTTGGCTGGTTAATTGTTACAACGAAATAAGATACATGCAAAAGAGACAAACATATATACTTTTTCACTCAATAAGTTTTGTTGTTAAACATTTTAAACAATGAACTATAGTAACCAATTAGTTTGCTAAAATAGTTTTATTTAATTTTTTGAACCAATGGGGAATGCTTCTTGTGAAGAATTTAAAATTATCTCTTATCAAACATGTCGAGCAAAATAATGTGTTTACAAATTTCAAAATAAATGTTAAGTCATTTAAATTATTCTTTTCTACCGACTCTCTAAATAAAAAAAATATATGTATTTTCTTTATAACTTAGCACAAAATTAAAATGTCATCAATATACCGAAAGTTATAATATATTGCTTTAAATCGTCGCCCAAATCGTTCGATCTAAACAATAGTTCAATAATTCTCAATCAGGAAAGTTCTTTCAGAAATGACCTTATATCTGAAAAATCAGTTTCTAGCTCGTAGTAATGCAATCTATATTGTCGGTTGTGTACTACGAAATAGTGAACTCTATCAACGGTATTTCAAGTTCGAACATATTAAAAAACAGTTAATAATTATTTATACTACTACTAATATATTAGAAACCCGAATAAGTAGAAAAAAAATCTTCAATTAAAGTGTTCTCTTCGATCTAAAACTCAAAAATTGTAAGAAATTGCAAAAAACTGAAAATGAAGAATGTGGAAACACTAATCTGAATACAATGAAGAAATTTAAGAATGAGATATGCATTATTGAAAAAAATAAGAGGTATCTTGACCATCAGCTTTTTTTTCTTCTTTTTTGAACCACCACCCTACAACTATTTTGAACATCTTGTTTTTCCGTATAGAATGCTATTAATTTTCCTATTCTATTGGGTTTTATTAAATTACATTTCATAAATTCACGATACATCATTTCCCAAGCAAAACATAAAAAAAAACTAAATACTGAAAATCCAATTACATACTGTAAGTTTTGATACATACTGTAAGATTTGAATGTTTATTTAATTATTTTTTTAACTTTATATATGAGATACTGCTTTGTTTCGTGCCTAAACTAGCTGCATTTTGTAATTGAAACGATATATATTTTGTAATTGAAAAATACTGCAAATTTATACCACATTTTGAACTATTTATCGCACGCTTCACAATCTCTAAAAATTTTATATAAGGTTATAGAAAAACTTGGTTTTTTATTTTCTTATTTTTATTACATATTTCGCTGTTTTGCCTAATTAATCATGCGCATTATAACCAATCAATTAATTATAATGATAAATCACTTACATTTTAATTAAACTTAAAATAACTTTGTTATTCTTAGCAATCGAACCCGATGTTAAAGAAGAAAATTTATAGGACATGCATCTTTTTTCTGATCAAACTCCTTAAGCTACCTCATTTCTTTAGGAACAAATAGTTTTCATCGCTTAGAATATTTGATACGTCTTTCTGAAATGAACTTTTGCAAACCGCCTTAAACATTAAATCCATTTTTATGTTTAGAGAAGAGTAAATGGCCCCATTAGCTTCGGCATTCGAAAAGTTAATAGAATATCCGATTCTTACAAAAAGAAATTTTCCTCCCTGCGGATAAAAAGAAAAAATACCAATCTTTATTTTTTTAACTTTAGTTATTCTCTAAAAAAAATGTATATGGGATGATTTCAAGCTTCAATGGAAGATCAAGACTTCTTGGTTCTTCAAGATAATTTAGTTATTTTAATTCCATGTGTCAAGACTGTTCATTCTTCAAGGAACACTTTACTAGTTTACTTAATTAAAATTATTTATTTACAATATGTACATTTCATAAAGAATGGCTTCCAAGATTGCTCAGAACAAAAAAAAGGGAACAAATTTCAAGCGTTCAGGTTTCAAGAAAGAACAAAATCAAGGAATTCCAGACGATTATATATTTTGCGTCGGCTTCTTTCAAATGCTGCCAAACCAAAACTTGAAACAAAAAGCTTAACTAAAAATAAAGAAAAGATATGCAAATAGAACTAAAAATTAAATATTCAACATTCTCATAGAAGTAAAGCCAAAGCTATGAATGCAAGAAAACAGTTTTCCCTATTTACTTACCTAAAGTGTGGTATTTATATGTATTTTAGGATTGCATGAGAAGTATAGTGATTAGCCATCGGTTATAACGTTTCTCGTTATTTATGGCGTATGTACTGCAACTATTCATGCATACATTATGCAAAAAAAAAAACAGCCCCTCGCTTTGGATGTAATTTCTTAGAACTAAATTTTTTCATGTAACTGTATTTCAAAAAATCAAATTTAAATATAGTATAATGCTGAATGTATGTACGTCTTGCTAAATACCATACATATCGCCTAACTGACAGGAAATTTAAAATGTATCTTTTAATATTACTTCAACCTACATTGAATTTACCACTAATGTTTCTATAAAAACTTTTTAAGTCCCATTTTAAAAGATCTCAATGAGAAAAAAAAAAGAAATGTACAACTAAACTTCATGTAGACACTTTATGCAAAATTTCTTTTTTTTTCTTCTTTTTTTCGGGCTACTGTTTTCGAGTTATGTGAGATACATACATACCCACATACGTACATACAGACGCGGCGAGAAAAATCATAGAGGAGAGGAGGGTATTATGGAATAGTCAGGAAATACGGAATACCGAAGTTTTTACTCCGTTCGGTGCTGCAATATCGTGGAAATAATATGAACTACTTAAGAAAGACTCCCATGATGCATTGCAGTAAGAGTTTTCCGCTTACTGCTGTCAATAAAGTGCAATAAAAGAAAGTTTAGTTTTTGATTCTCAAGATATTTTTGAGGTAAGTTTCCAATTTTTTAATCCATTAACATATGACTCAAAGTATTGATGTTAACAGTAACGTACACTAAAATAATTGTAGTTTTTTATACTGTAGTCATTTTTTAGCTTACAATATTTGGTCCATCATTTTAAATATTTATTTCCTAAGTTGGCGTGCCGGGTATTATGGAATACTAAGTATTTCAAGACAGCAAAAAAGAAAAGACGCTGAATTTATCTTTTGCGGAGGCAAATTCTCTCAAGGTCAACGAGGTGAAATTTGGATTCAGTGCGTAAGTTGTTGTCTGTGGACTCACCTTGATTGCACGGGAGCAGAGCAAGACGATTACATCTGTGACTTCTGTAAATAGACTCGAAACACAAAAAGATTCACACAAAATGTTAAAAATTATAGCTACATAATTATTCATAAAAGTATTATTATATTGTTTTTCATTATTTATTTTTTTATTTGTGGTCTGTTAACAGTGTTTTTTGAAGTTAATTAGTATTTCAATGGTTAGCACCACCTATTCCATATTACCCGAGTATTATATTATCCTCCATTTGTAATTTCTTTGAAACAACTTGTTTTATTTTCATAAATAAATAGTTTTTTTTTTTTTACAAAACACATTTCATTACAATTAGTCTTAGTAGGTACTCATGATGATTTTGAAAGTTTTTATTAAAAAAACAAAAAGGTAGTTTGAAAAATGTAAATAATATTCCATATTACCCTCCTCTCCTCTAATAATAGAGTCGGTAAAACCAAGGCTTCACTAGATAGCGGTTTATACAGGCTGTTTCATTTGATCAAAATCCTTGGGATAAAAACGGATAGATGTCGCCTAGCGACATCTATCGAATTTTGTGGTAACTAACATTATATACAAATCAGATAATAAAAGACAAAATTAAAATTTAATTTGTTGGCGACAATTTTACAATTTGGCATTCAATTCTATTTTATTATATTTTAACGTCATTTAATAGCTTGTTCGATTTGCTGGTTTATTCTGCATTTTAACGGCTTGTTTTAATTAGTTAGCGAATTATTTTTCATTTTAATTGATTCTAATTATAATTAAACTATGAAACGACACTGGCACCGCAGAGCGATAAATGGCGATTTTGGAACGATAGTTCCATCAAAACTTTTGATGAGTTTAGATTGTCAAATTAATTTATTTGGCGAGTTTTTTAACAAGAATTCTCACATTATTTCGCAGCTTTTTTTTCAGTTGGCCCATTATTTTACTTTCAAGTATTAAACGTATGTGTGAAATTAGAAACAAAAAAGGGAAGATTTCGGTGATTGGAAGTCTGGTTATATTTCCCTATTGGCGTTAAATCTTTGTGGCCAATTTATGAGCGAGGGAAATACTTCCTTCGCAAACATAAACTAAAGAGCAACAAAATAAAGTAATTATCGCCAAAAATTTGGCAACCACACCAGATTCCCAATGGACCTTATTCATGTGACGTCATTGCGGGTATTGACCGAGCCTAGCAGACGAAATTTAAGATTTGGAACCAATCAAGATTGTGGAAACTGGATGTAATACCCGCAAACGAAGACCGTTGCCATTCCGTGAATAAGGTCCATTATCGAAATATTATCAATGTGTGAAATTTAACATAAAAAGAACATTACCTTTTAATGTTGTGTAAATGAAAAAAAAATTTACATTTGGTCGTCGTAATATTGTAGTTTTGTTTATTTTTTTCCTACTTGTATTGCTATTTAGTGCTAAGCGATTATATATGCTCATTTCGTTGTTACTAAAGAAATTAATATGTTTTGTTGTCAATCGTCTTTCCGTTGAACACCAATCGCTTCATTGCAGGGCATTCATTCTGAGGCATCAAAAGGAAATGTCTCTGCGAATAGATTCGCCATTTATCGCTCTGATGGGTCAACGCTATCAAAATGAACATCTAAGCTTTTGCGTAGCAATTAAGATCGTGTGAGCAACAATAATGAAACAAAATAGTAAATAGAACAATCTCATTTCATTGCTACATTTTTATTTATCGGCTGCGAATTTAAGCGTATATTTTATTAATGCAGAGATGTCAAAATTGAACGCCATTGCTATATGTTGCTAATTCGAAGAAAGTAAACAATGAATGAATGTCGTATGACTGAATCATGAGTTGCGACCAACTTTACCTGAAAAGGGAATTTATTTCCCCTAAAAAGCAGTACTAATAAGGCCTTCGGCATCAATTCACTCTGTACTCTACTTCAGTAAACTATATCAATATTTTTTAACCCTTAAAGTTAGGATGAACATCACTTTTTACAGCAGAAACAACGTGCTAATAAATGTAAACAAACATTTGGATGGTCCTCGTTCAGCGCTCTCTAGCGGGCAAATCTTTACCATTGATGTTTTGAGTAATGAAGCAGCCTGTATAAAACGCTATCTAGTGAAGCCTTGGTAAAACATATGTTTCGTCAAAATATGTTTTCGCGTACGCTCATGGGTACGTGTACGTGTGCACGTGCAGACGGGGTTAAAAAATCTACGCATCATTCATTCGGGTGTAAGTAAAAAGGTCGATTAAGAGGAAATTTTAATTGTTTTCTCTTTTTGTGCGAAAAATTTATTTCCTCCACTTTGTTTGTGTTACTAAAAATGTGTTTCTTTTCTGTAAAGAATAATATGAAAAAAAAATCATTCTTATTAAATACTTGGTATAAGAGAAACATAAATGAAAGTAAAATACGTTAAAATTTCCAGACTTTTGACAACTGAGACAGGAACATAAAAGTGATAATGTATTAGAAAGCGGTCACTGTATTTTAAATTTGAGTAATGCTAAACTTTTTTGAAAATGTCCAAAGCGATAAACTAATATGTTTAATAGAAAGAATAATGGTGCTCAGTATGTGATTAAAGAAATTTAATAGCATGTGTTACGTTTCTTGAATGTAAATTCAAATAAAATTATTCTTATGATAGGTGTATTTTTACAAGTACAATATGATTGCCTGTTATTTTCTTTTTCTCAATACCCCCCATTTAAAAAAATTGCTGAAAACTCTAATAACGTTAAACTACATTTTACAACTTATATTTTTAAATGATGTATTAATTGACAGTCTTTTAACATTTAATGTCCCTTCAAAATTAATGGCGTGAGTAATCTCAGAGGATAAACTAGCTAAATGAGCCATTTTCAAATTGCTTTCGACACTCGTGAGAAGACATTCAATAGCTGCATGCGCTAATGAGTAATGATCCTGCACATTATCTTTCTTTAAAAATTTACATCAATTAAACATTAATGTGTAGGAAACTATCTGCAACATTTACGACAATAACTTTTCAAAATCGAGAATTATCGGGTGCTCATCATAATTAGCAGGGTAAAAGTTTCAAGTGTTAAGCATTCGGTAATGAATCAAATGGAATGCATTAACTTGAAATTCAAGATGACACTAATATGGTTAAAGGAAGGAAATACGTGATGGGATATTAACAGGGAATTTTGAGTCTATTATAATGAGTAGTTGAGAACTCTTGTAAGTGACGATATAAAACGCTAGTAACTTTTGTACCTAACAAAAGTAATTTTGATCTTTCCAATTTAAAGACACTTAATCATTCCGATGCTTTGCTGGTTGTTACATTTGGTTTCTTGCAAGTTTAACTCGATTTTCATGATCATATTCCTGATTGCTGATTGTTTACAAAGCATTTTAAACCTCTTTGGACTTTTTACAGTTGTCAACTTGCAAAAAATAGTTGATCTTCGTTCAGGGAGATTCATTTTTAATTTTTATTCTCACATTTATATCTCTCGGTATAAAAAATGAACCTATTGGTCAGAAACAAAATTAATCTATTGAGTTGTCTCAGATCCTGTAACTAATTTTACAGTTCAAATTTCCAAAAATTGAAAATACTCTCTCTGGTAACTTCTATCAGTTAAAATCATAAAACTCTTAATTAATGTGATACACACAATTATACATCCTATACGACTGTTAAAAGGAAACTTTTTTTTTTTTTTTTGCACAAAAGACAGTTTTTATGAATTTGGTACATTCTCCAAGAGAAGAAGACATGCTTTCCCGTTAGCTAATGTAGAATGAATATAAGTAGTTTCCTTCTTCAAAAGACTCTTAGTTCCGATCGCAAACGCACTCTAATGTTAAAGCCCTTGTTCCAATTTTAATCTGTAGTAACTGGACTCGGTCACCCATATCGGAATTTCTAGGATGGAATATTCTGGTATCCAGATATACCCTTGAGCTAGGAAGTTATACGAGTCATTTTTGGCGCCATCCCTAAAGTTATACATTATAGAATAGTTAAGAACATCAATATCATCTTTGATAAATGTTGTATGAAATAGTATGAAAAACTGTAGCAGTAAAAAATCAAAACGATATGAGCGATTCCATACCAAATCACCGAAAAAAAAAAAGTTGGTCGCACGACCGACTCGGATTTTTTTTTAATTTGGTACACGAATTGATGTTATAAGGGTATGAAAAAGCCCAAAAGGAAAGTTACCTGCTCCACTTATTTTCTGAGATACATGCCCTCAAAGTTTGTCCGCCACGTCAAAATACTAAAAAAGTGATGTTATTTAATCATTTTTTATAAAAAATCGTACTCATGCAAAATAAAAGTGTTAGATATCTATGGAAACTAGTTACTCCAGGCATTCTGAAAAAAAATACTAGAACGTTCATAATGAAAATTGCCAAAGTACAGGGCTCTTTGAAGTTGTCACCACAAAAACTTGATTTTGCAGATTTTGCTAAAATTCAGGCATTTATTACAAAAAAAGGCAAACAAAACCAAAGGTTTTCTCACTTTCTGGTAGTGTACAGGTCCTCCCTGTAAATTGCTACGCATTAAAGTTTTTGGGTTTCTCACTCCTTCTTGGAAATATTTTAGCTTAAAGATAAGCCGTAAGGCAAAAAATGCGTTTTTGGCCATCTTGGCAGCCATTTTTCTCATAAAGGGGGAGCAGTAGAAACTTTAATTTTTTTTTAAACAAGCCACTGATATGTTAGCTATTCACAGGAAAAGAGTTTACTTTTGGTTATTTCTCCCATTAAGAGATATCCTGCTGACGGTATATGCATTATTTTCGTGACGACCATATGCTTTTGTTCCCCCTTTCATGGACTTAAAATTAATTAAACCAAAAAATAATGATATATTTATTATTAGCTGTATTATCTACCCAATATGTCATGAAATTTAATTTATTAAATCATTGAACAATAAATTAGATAATTGATGAAAAAAAGAAAAAGTATTTCTCTGATGCCTGATCATTATGCATTCATAATTATAAAGCACTAAATGCTTTCTTGAGAAATTAATTAACATAAATGAGCTCTAAATAGTTATATTATAAGCAATACCCAATCTTGTGATTGGGATACTCCTGTTTTTAATTGAATAATTTCTTGAATATCACATGAATATCAGGAAAATAAATGAGGTCTTTTCGTTTGATGTAGGATATTTTATGACAAATTTCATTTGATGGGCTACTAACTGAGCATGGTGATAAAGAGCTATTAATTTCAGCATCGAATTCCATTTTACCTTATTACAGTTAAATATTTACAAAATAATTAAATAAATACTTTAATATAAAGTCATGCTTGAAGAATTAAAATTAGTGCAACTAATTTATTCCCATACTGATCTTTACAAAATTGACATGGGTTGAGCACTGATAAGAACTGACAAGAAAAAGTTTACTCACTAAAATATTAGTTCACAGATACTATAAAGCGTACATTCTATTTTCCACAAAATAATACTGCAACAAAGAACAAGGGTATCCTCCTGTTTATAGCCATCAACCAGGAACATCCAATCATAAGATTGGGTATTGCCTATGAGATAAATATTCGAAGCTCCTTTATTTTAATTGATTTTTCAAGAAATTCTTTAGTACCTACCCCTTTATACCCTTGTTCTTTGTTGCACTATTATTTTGTAGAAAATAGAATGTACGCTTTATAGTATCTGTGAACTAGTATTTTAGTGAGTAAACTTATTCTTGTCAGTTCTTATCAGTGCTCAACACATGTCAGTTTTGTAAAGATCAGTATGGGAATAAATTAGTTGCACTAATTTTAATTCTTCAAGCATGGCTTTGTATTAAATTATTTATTTAATTATTTTATAAATATTTAACTGTTAATAAGGTAAAATGGAATTCGATGCTGAAATTAATAGTTCTTTATCACCATGCTCAGTTAGTAGCCCATCAAATGAAATTTGTCATAAAATATCCTACATCAAACGAAAAGACCTCATTTATTTTCCTGATATTCATGTGATATTCAAGAAATTATTCAATTAAAAACAGGAGTATCCCAATCACAAGATTGGGTATTGCTTAAAATATAACTATTTAGAGCTCATTTATGTTAATTTATTTCTCAAGAAAGTATTTAGTGCTTTATAATTATGAATGCATAATGCTCAGGCATCAGAGAGATACTTTTTCTTGTTTTCATCAATTATCTAATTTATTGTTCAATGATTTAATAAATTAAATTTCATGACATATTAAGTAGATAATACAGCTAATAATAAATATATAATTATTTTTTGGTTTAATTAATTTTAAGTCCATGAGAGGGGGAACAAAAGCATATGGTCGTCGCGAAAAACATGCATATACTGTCAGCAGGATATCTCTTAATGGGAGAAATAACCAAAAGTAAACTCTTTCCCTGTGAATAGCTAACATATCAGTGGCTTGTTTTAAAAAAAAATTAAAGTTTCTACTGCTCCCCCTTTATGAGAAAAATGGCTGCCAAGATGGCCAAAAACGCATTTTTTGGCTTATGGCTTATTTTTAAGCTAAAATATTTCCAAGAAGGAGTGAGAAACCCAAAAAATTTATTGCGTAGCAATTTACAGTGAGGACCTGTACACTACCAGAAAGTGAGAAAACCTTTGGTTTTGTTTGCCTTTTTTTGTAATAAATGCCTGAATTTTAGCAAAATCTGCAAAATCAAGTTCTTGTGGTGACAACTTCAAAGAGCCCTGTACCTTGGCAATTTTCATTATGAACGTTCTAGTATTTTTTTTTTTTTCAAAATGCCTGGAGTAACTAGTTTCCATAGATATCTAACACTTTTATTTTGAATGAGTACGATTTTTTATAAAAAATGATTAAATAACATCACTTTTTTAGTATTTTGACGTGGCGGACAAACTTTGAGGGCATGTATCTCAGAAAATAAGTGGAGCAGGTAACTTTCCTTTTGGGCTTTTTCATACCTCTATAACATCAATCTGTGTACCAAATTAAAAAAAAATCCGAGTCGGTCGTGCGACCCCCATTCGGTGATTTGGTATGGAATCGCTCATATAGAAATTTAAGAATGAAAACATTTGTGATTATAACGTTGAATGAGCGTAAAACTTAAAAGCATTTCCCAACATTTTCTTTAAAGAGAAAATCGCAAACATTTCAATTACTAAGATTGTGTGTCACGCGTTTAGTTCAGGCAGTTTAGTTCAGGCAGTTCAGGCAAGAAATCTTAAGTGTAAGTTGTATTTTTTATTTGTACTCATTTATTTATATATTTTTTATATATTTATCTTTGATTATTTTTGACAAGAATACTTGTATTGTCTTTTAAATAGATCCAAGAATAAGCTATACAATCTAAAAGTGCCCTACAGACAATTTCGAAAGTAAAAATTTAAATCGTGACGTAAAACTGAGTTTAGTTAGAGATTATCTATTGAGAAAAAGAAAAGCTCCATTTTTTTAACTGTTCGTCTAAACAGCTTATGGAGTACAGTACTCAACCCTAATAAAATCACTGGATTATAAAATCAGCCGCTTTATAAAATCAAATCTGGAAGAACAAAAATCATTACTACATAAAAACATGTTAAAACCATCCCTTAATAAAACTATTAGCACCGTTTTATAAAATTAAGTTTTGGAGAGAATATGTTCAGGGCGGGGGGAGATCACGCCTTTTCTTGTCTGAATAAAACCAGAATTTTCTTTCTCTTCAAGATTACAGAGGTTGACAGCTTTTATCATTCAGTTTGATAAAAAAAATCGTTCGTTAATAAAAAACATGCCTAAACATCAAGATTTAAGAATGATCTTTATATTCAAATTCTGTTTCTCAAACAACAATAAGTCAATATTTTATAACTTCTGTGTTATTAAAAAATATAATTTTTACCCATAAGTTAAATTTGAATTGTGTTTTAATTAACTTAACATAAAATAAAAATAATAATAATTAATTAATTTTTTGCTTTGTTAAAACTTAGGCTGCGGGCACTGTATATTCAGCGAACAAAATGCTGGGCACGTTCCACTCCTCTTTCCCATTTGTTAAATATGCGTACTTCTTTTTTAGTACTTATTTAACAGTTTTAAAAAGTGAATACTTCTATTTTAAGGGTTTCAGAAAAATATAATTAAATCAAAAATGGAGGAGAAAAGGAAACAAATGTCATTGCTCGTAATTTTGTTCAAATGAATTCCGTCTTTTACTTTTAAAGTGTTAAAAAAAAATCTGGCAACGCAGGAGGAATGGGGAATCCCGTACATCGTACTTCCTTTCAAGTACCGTAATAAGAGAATCAGCATTTTCATTTAATTTTTACTAAGCTTTGTCCATTTAAAAGGCTTAAATAAAATCGAATTATGAATTCATTTCGTTATCTGAAGTAAGCAGCTGTCGATGAAAGAGCAGCCATTGGCGAATGCTATAGCTATAAAAATGTCAAGAAAGATTTGTTCTGATCAATTTAGCCCTTCGTCTTGTATCTTCTTTCATAAGAATTAGGCAAGTGTTCCTGAGAGAACAAACCCTGCCACGATTTATGAGAAACACGGTCTTTTAGCTTTTTTATTGAATTATATACGCTCCATCCGAAGATTATTCTTAATTTCTTTTAACAAATGGCTTGAAATGGTAATGCGTTTAGTGATTTTAATAAACTGTTTTGTGTTATTGGAAGAAATTGCAACTGAAAAGATTAATTTAGAAATTGTTAATAATGCAAAGAAATGGAATTTATTTCGCTCCTTTGAAAAACGATTAGATGCGATTATAAATATAACTACACATTTCTAAAGAAATATGCGTGAGGTAATTAAATAAGTTAAGATTTATTGCTTAAATGCTAATGATTCATTTCAGAAAACACTACCAAAGAAACAATTATGCTTTTTCTTTGGTTGAAATTATGAAATTGTTCGCAAATGCGTAGTATAAAGTATAACTGAAATCTTATTGGTTAATATTTTCAATAAAACGTTGTATCACTTATTTATATAAAGAGCTTTTATTAAGTGCGGAATTCTTGCATGTATCACTATTTTGTAAACGGTTGGTAGCCAACCTCAATGCTATCTTTTCTACTATCTAACTAGATTTGATTAAAAGTTTTCGTTTCGGCATGGAGACGTTTCCAAATCAATAGAGCGTTCTAACCTCGAACATTTATGGTCAAGGCCTTGAAATTGCAGACGAGACGATAAAAGGATTTTGTATGATTTTCGAAAGAAATGAAGCACCCTCAACAACTCTACAGTTTTGCGTATGATACAGAAGTTTGAAACACACAATTAGTTATGTTGCTACGGTAAAATTCACTGGGCGAAATCGCACTGAACTCCCTACCGACATCTGTAACTGGTGCTCAGTATGTCATTTCATCGAGAAAGTCGACGCATGCCAGCTCACTGAAGATATTCATACACTACACTGTAAATAATCAATGTTGTGCTTTTACGGTATATTAAAGCTACTTTTATAGTAATAAACTGTAAAAATTTTACAATTTTAAACCGCAACTTCTGCTGCCAGTATTATACTGTTGTTTTTGCAGCATGATTCAGCTAATCTTGTGGTAACTAACTGTAAAATTGTGGTAACTAACTGTAAAATTGTGGTAACAAACTGTAAAATTGTGGTAATAAACTGTACAATTGCAGTAATAAACTAAATTTGTGGTAACAAGATGTAAAATTGTGGTAACAAACTGTAAAATTGTGGTAATAAACTGTAAAATTGCAGTAATAAACTAAATTTGTTGTAACAAACTGTAAAATTGTGGTAACAAACTGTAAAATTGTGGTAATAAACTGTAAAATTGCAGTAATAAACTAAAATTGTGGTAACAAACTGTAAAATTGCTGTTTTACAGTAATAAACAGCAAAATTGCTAATTTTAGTTTATTGCTGTGCATTTTACAGTTTTAAACTGGAACCTCTGCTGACAGTATTATACTATAAAAACAAGTTTATTTTTTGCAGTGTAGGCATTGTTTTCCGCTGTTGAATTGGAGATGTTATTGATGCAAGCATATCCTTTCATGTGACTGTCCCATTTTATGAGACAACTTGCGCTATCTGTCTATGTTCAAACGGAGTTGGCACGCTGTCAGTTAAAAAGGATCGATTTGAATGAGAGAAAAAAAGGAAAAAAAATTGATGATCGTGTTTTGTCAATAAGACTGCTTAAATTTAGAGGCAAACACACATCCTAAAAATTCAAACTGCCATCCCAGCAAACTAACGAATGCTTCCATTTTTGCTTGTAGACCGAAAATTCAGCTTTCCATCTTATCATCAGTTAGAAAGTAGGTAGTTTTTTTGTCTCCCTAACGAAAAAACAGATAATAATACTCGTCGCTGGTTATCCCATCTCTTTAGCCCATTATTTCCCCATATCGCCTCAAAAGTACGGGTGACACCAATAACGTATTTGTAATGCATTGTTTAATCAATTTAGATGAATTTAACTTCACATTGAATAGAAAATAAGGGGAGAAAATCACGATCGATTTAGTTATTTACTTTTAACCATTTGAGTGTTAATATTTGTTTCTGTAGAGAAATATAAAATAATGCTAGTTTCAAAAAGAAATTTAATATGAAGTCGTGCATCAAATATTTCAGTCGAAAAGAAAATGTTTCGAAGAAACTAAGAAACTAAGTGGGCAGTACATGAAATGTGTTAGCTGTTGCAAAAAAAAAATAAATAAATAAATAAATAAATAAACTGATTCTGATTATAAACTTGTCAGGGAAATTAAGTTACTGATTTATGTATAAATGTAAAGTTAACATACGACATATTTACAATATACCCGTATCAAAAGAAGCATAAAACTGTAATCCATAAGCAAAAGCAAATTTGTGTAAAATTCAAAATTTTTACAGCTGTTTAGAATGAATAGTTGTTTTTTATTTACCTATAAAATATTTGGTTTTTCAGAAAAACAAATGTCCATTAAATTTAAAAAAGATTTGGTAAGAAGAAACATTTACGAATAAAATAATGTGTGGACCTAAGATTCATGCAATTTACTTAGAAAGCTTTATAAGTGTATGATGATTCACTGACATTGATATGTAATATATTTGGTTTAGTAATTATAGAAATGCTTCAACACTTAACATGATATAGAATATATGACGTAGCATCTATTTATGTATTTTTTGTATAAAAATAAAATCTAAGAAAACGTAAGTAAAAACCGCCGATTATTTACAATATACCATTTTTTATCAATACAAATAAGGGAACACAAGTTCAACGCCTTGTTTTGAATATTTTCCAGTTTTGAGTTAAGCATTGAAGCATTTCACTAAAGCACGGCTGGTTGAAATAAAACCTGCGAAATTTAACGTTTTTGTTACGATTCTCTACTTCAAGAAATGCATCGCATTCAACTGCGGAAGGTTATTTTATATGTTAAGTGGCTATGACAGCTGTGAACAAAACAAAATGATTGATCGATGGTGAAGAAAGAATAAATGATAAAATTTTTCCACGTTTTAAGTTTAGAAATATGTCAGCAAACGTTTAGTTCTAAATTTTCATTCTAAATAAAATGTTTCCTTTAATGTTCTGCAAATTATCCCCCCCCCCCTCCAAATATTTACAAGTTGAAAAAAAAAACTACGGACCTGAAAAAAGTTAGACCATTAAAGACCCTGATGAAAAGTTAAGAACGTATTAAATGAGTTCTGTTTTTGAAATAATAAAAAAATTCGTATTTGTCTTGAGATTCGGTTTAAATATTACAAAATGTGCATTAAGGTCTACTTTAAGAGATGTTTCAACAGTAACACGATATTTCAGCATTTCGTGAAGTTTGAATATTTGGAGCTATATAGTTAACAAAAAACGTACGTAATTCTTAGGTACATGTCTGAGAAGATGTAGGTAATAGAAATAAAAGCTTGACAAGAAGGAAACAGCGATTCCACGAAAAAGCTACTTCAGTCGAACCCGCCTAATGGAATAACTATTTTTCCATAAAAAAATCTAATTAGCTGGATATTTCATAGCCGGGATCAAAATAATACATTTAACAGTTTTGCACGTTAAAAATGTATTGTATTAAGCAGCATATTCTGTTAACCGATATTATAATAAGAGTGCTTAATTGTATTATGTCTTGGATGTAACAAATCACATAATAAGTGCCCTCAAAAATGTATGTCTTAGAGTGTATATCACGGTCAGTAATTCTGTAATTTTCGCAAGTGCGAGGGCGTACAAGCTGACTGAAGTCCTACTAAATGTAGAATTTAGAAATATTTTTCGTAAGTTCTGTTGCAAAATTGTAAGTGTAAGTTGAGCAGTTTTAAAATCGTTGAAAAGGAAATTTAGCGAGATTTACCAATTCGCGAACTGAATAAGTTCAAAGAAAAAAGAAGCTGTTAGGAATGTCCATGAGTGCCATTTCCAATTACTACGATCATCTTAACTATCACAAGAGAAAGAAAAGTTAGTAAAATTGTCCTTCAATCTTCTGCAAGCGGTGCGTTGAACAATTGAACGTCTATTGCATTTTGAAGTGTATCCAATGAGAAATTTTCCTTTATGGATTTGTGTACAATCTTAATTTGACAGGATCTCATATCCATATAAGTTAATTTTGTGAATTGTGTTAAACGAAATATGCACATAAGTATCAAATCCTATTAACCCCCTTAAGGTCTTGGAACTTCACATTGATATTACAGTTGGGAGCCCACTTATTAGAATATCGGTTAAAAGAATATCCCGCTTATTCATATATGTTTTCCATGCACCAAACCACTGCAGAGCATTATTTTAATCCCGGATGATGGAATACCCCGTTTATTAGAATAATTTCTCGTGGCAAAATGGCTATTCCATTAACCGGGCTTGATTGTATTTTCATTTTAGGAGGAGCATGCTAACTTCAGTGTTGACATCACAAAATCAGCTACTGGTGATTATTTTTGAGCAACAATTGAGAGCGAACGTGTCCAAATAACAGCCAAAAATTTTAGAAACGTTTTGGATTCCGTGGATGCCACTTTTAGTTGATTTTGGACATTGATGGTCAACAATGTGAGCACTGCCGCTAAACAGCTATTTGATTCATCGGTTTACTTTAATTTCATGCTCAAAACTTTTCTGCACCATAATAATATTTTGTGTTATTGTCACTCAAAGATACTCTACATTTTTTGGGATACTCTGTATTTTTCTAGAAATTTTCTTTTCTAAATCAATTAACCTATTTTCTCACACAAACGTTTGCGATTCTTAAGCAGCAAAATTTTGTTCATTAGTCATTTTAAACTAGTATTTTTAATGAAATTAATTTATTGTCTATTATGTGCCAGACAAAAAGTCAGTTTGTTCATGAAACTGCCCAATTACTCATCTGCGTTTATAAATGTATCTATTTAGCTCCGTAAAATGTGTGCTTAAACGTAGTTATTTGAACAATTCTTTGTTTCATTCTCAGTTACTATATCGTCATTGCTAAAAAAAAAAAAAAAAAAAAAACACTAACTTTTCAGGGAAATTTTCTACGCACTTGAGCTTTCTATAAAAGAAATAGCACAACCTAAAGGGGATAGCCAAGCGAAATTGTGTTCTGGTATTTTGGGCAGAGTAAATATTATTCTTTTTTGCTCATATTTGCTAGTCCCAGAATAAATAAGATGCATACAAATAAGTAAAATCTCAGTAAATTTGATTTTCTTTCACTTACCTCAAATAAAACAAGCTAAATTGGATTTCAATCGTTACTTTATACAAAGTTTCGTAGAAATTGAATAACACGCCACATTGCTTCTAATAAGATAGGTTTGCTTCTTGTTATTTGTTTTATTTCATTTTTTTCAAGAGGGTGGCTTCCTAAGGTATTCGACACTTTCAAATACGCATACATTAAACTTCGCATTTTTTAAGGCGATCTCGTGTGAAAGTTTCGTAATTACCTAAGAAACTAGGGAGGGGGAGGGTTAGTGAGATGATTATATAAAAATTAGAAATCATGTAAAAATATAATAAAATTATATTAAAAACATGTAGGAAAAAAGCAAAATATTTCTTGTTTAATAGTGAGAGAAGAGTTAAGAATAATAAAAAATTGTGGTTTAAGTAGAGTATATTGTTTAATAAATAATTTTACTGACATTATAAAAGGTCTTAGTGACATTGTAATAGCTCTACTTCGTATATGCATGCTTTTAAAAGATTAAATCTTAGTATAATTTATATAATAAGAAAATACATACAGTGATTAGATAATTATCGTTTTTATTTTCCATTTCTTTAACCAATATACAGTCCTAGACAAAAATATAGGGCCAGGAAGAAATCATAAGAAATATCGAAGTTAAACTGTTCGAGTGGTTGTGAAAAGAAAGCATAGTAAAACTAGCATCATATATAATATAATTGATGAAAAAGAAAATATAAAAAAAATTATTATTGCCTAAACTGCATGTTTTTTAGTTGAACATAAAAAAGAACTTGGACAAAATTATAGGGCCACATTAGCCTAATCACACAAATGAAATTAATAATTAGTGAAATTGCCTTTTTTCTCTATAACCTTAACCAGTCTCTCAGTCATAGACTAAGACAACGTTTTTAAAACGTTTTTTGTAATTTTTTCCCAAGATAATTGAATCGTTTTCTTTATTTCTTCCTTATTGCTGTAACACTTCCTATTTTTGTAAATATCTCGTACTAAAATACCCCATAAGTTCTCAATAGGATTGAGGTCAGGGCTTCTAGCAGGCCAGTCCAAAACACGCACTTGATTAGCCAGGAACCACGCCTTTGTGCACCTTGAGGTATGCACAGGGGCGTTATCTTGTTGAAATGTATAGTCTCCGTTGGTGATGAGGGGTGCCTCAGATAACAGATTAAGTGCCAGAACATCTTGATAATCTTGTGATGTCGTATTTGATTTCATAAATGCTATTGGAGTGACTCCGCCAGGAGCAAAGCCTGACCAAACAATAACACTGCCTCCTCCGAACTGGCGCTTTGAATTTAACCTCTTTTCTCGACGTAAATCGTGTCAGTAGTATTGCAATCCGTCTGGCCCATCCAATTGGAATTTCTTTTTGTCTGAAAACACCACATTTTGCCATTTGTCTCCAAATGCAACGTATTTTTTTGCAAATTCCAGACGGCACATTTTATGCTTTACCGTCAATGGAGGTTTCCCTTTCATTTTCGAGTACAGAAAGTTTGGATGCGCTGCTATTTAAGTCACTGTATTGTTTTTCTTGAACATGGAAGTTGTAAATCTTCAACAATAGCCGCCGGAGACAGATTTTTATTGGAAACGCTATAAAAAATGCGTCTTTTTTGTCTATCAGTCAAAGAACTTGGTCTCCCGGGAGATCGTCTTTGGAAATAATTTTCAGGATTCTTCAAAAAATTATTAATAACAGACTTAGACCTTTTTATTTTATCAGCAATAGCGCGAGAACTTAGCCCACATTTCTGATATGCAAGAATCTGCCCTTTCTCTTTTTCGGTTAATGGCTTACCTCTACCCATGTCTAACAACGTTCTCACTGACGAAGCCACGTGCTGGAATGCTTGCTTTATCTTCTGGCTATTCACTACAGCATCGGTCATATGCAAATTTTGCACCCAGAGCGAAATTTGCATAGTGGCCCTATAATTTTGTTCAACTTGCGTCTTGCTTCAAAACAGAAGTTAGCAACAAATCTCCCACATTATTAAATTTTATTATTTTTTTTTGTGGCTGTCGATTGTTATTACAATATTACATATAATAAATACATTAAACAACTTTTTTTAGCAATCTTAGCTCTTTTGGGTAGGATATTGTAGCTGGCCCTATATTTTTGTCTGGGACTGTAGATTATGAAGATACAATTTATAATATACGCAAAAAAAAAAAAAAAAAAAAATACAAATTTTCGTGACAATTTTCTGCATCAATTCTTTATTATTTAACTATGTATTGTTTATAGATAGTAAAATTTGATTTGCATATAAAACTTCAAAATGTATTTTTGATTTTGATTCAATGGGAAGGAAATCCTATAATATTGTTTTTTAGCATGTGTCAACTACTCAAGAAGAGATTCCTTCAATGTCTGATAGTTCTCTGCAGGGAATTAGAAGGATCTTGTCTAACCTCTGTAAAGCCTTGCATTCCTAGTACTTCTATTCTTCCAGACTGAATAAAACTTTTTTTTTCTTCTAAAAAAACATATTCAGGCTACCTACTTCAATTCAGAACGATTTTGAGTTCAGTACCTTCAAAGCGTTTCAACGTTGTACAACAAATGCCTTTTGCATCGCTCATTGAGTGAAAAATAAATATAACTTACATGAAAACTAAAAATACCCTGTAGTTGATACATGCAATGCATTTATTAATCCTATTAGGCATTATCTTATAATTATTAATTGTCTAATGTACCTGTTTTTATGATTAGTGCACACATGTACTATTTTTAAAAGATATATTTTCAAACAAAACCCGCTTTTTCTCAATATTTTAATGCAACCAAGTAGAATAAATAAATCAAATTGAAATGAAAACGCAAAAAAAAAAATTTTTTAATCCATTTTAAGTTTTAAAAGTCATATGTATAAAAAAGAAAAATGTGTGCAGAATGTTTGCAGAAATAACGTAATTTTAATTACTTATTCATTAACCATATTTTATTACATTTTAATGATCTTTTTTGACATTTGCCAAACAAAACCTTAAACGTTGTGCATCAATTTTTTTTCTTTTACTTTTGAATCATTGCCAGAACAGAAATGAATTAATGTAATTTTAAATTTAAAAAAAACATGTATATATATATATATATACACTGCTCAAAAGAATTAAAGGATATTGTAAGTATCCTATAAAAACAAGGGTTTAAATATTTTTTAAGAATTTTTTTGCATAAAAGTTAGGAGAGAGTTACAAATGTAAATTTTGCTCATTTTCCAACTTCATAGTATGCAAATTTTGAGTTTGACGTCGAAAATGACGCTTTTGCGACAGAGAATGAAAATTCACTCTCACTTTATTATAAGATAAGGCAGAAAAAAATGTTCGACGGTCTGTAAGAGGTTTGTTCCGATTTGTGCCATTTCTCAACGAAGACATTTGACCAATTCAGAAGCTTCTAGAGATGTTGGCAAACTAGAGGGAGGGCAAACACAAGCCGAGGTAGCGGAAGCCATTGGAGTTTCTCAAAGTGTAGTTTTCCGGGTCTGGAACCATTTTCAAGAGACTGGATATGCTGCGCATAGATCAGGGCAAAGACGTAGACTGGCTACAACGCCCAATGAAGACCGCTATTTAGCTTTATCGGCTCGGAGGCACCGAAATATGAGTGCCACTCAACTGCAACAACAACTTTGCTCGGCTACTGGCACCCGTATTTCGACACAAACTGTCCGAAATCGACTCCACGCCGTTGGCATGTATGCCCGTCGACCAATGGTGTGTGTCAGATTAAGTGCAAGTCACCGTCGTGCCCGTAGAGAGTGGGCAACGGAGCACGTTAGTTGGAGAAGAAATAAGTGGTGCAATATCCTTTTCTCTGATGAGTCCCGCTTTTCCCTTCATTATGATAATAGGCGGGTTTTCATCTGGAGGGTACGTGGCACGAGAAATAATCCAGCATTTGTGAGTGAAAGTGTCAGATTTGGTAGTGGAGGTGTGATGGTATACTCCGGCATTTCCATTGATGGTCGAACCGACCTCCATATCTTCCGAAATGGAACTCTGACTGGTCATCGATATAGGGATGAGATCCTCAGACCTATTCTCGTCCCTTACGCTGCAGCAATTGAAGATGACTTCATTTTAACGGACGACAATTGCAGGCCACATCGCGCTAACTTGGTGAATGATTTTCTTTTTGAAGAAGGAATTGTACGTATGGAGTGGCCAGCGTGTTCTCCGGATATGAACCTGTGAAACGAAGGTTTCACATTCCCCGTTGACTCCCATGCAAACACATATCAACTTCCGCAACATGGAAGTAAGTCACCACTTGTTTCGCTTCACTTCTTTGGACGCTGTCCGATTCACATGAAAAGGAGAGACTGTGTGCCCATCTGTTCCCTTGTCAGAGTGATCCGACTAAACGAAGGAAAAGAAAAGTTCTTGTTCACTCCGGAGTCATAAATCTTTTGGGGGAAAAAGGTAGCGTCCTTCCTGGTGTGCGTGATCATGGCGTGGCGCGTCTCCTTCTTGGTTGTAGAGGAAAGATATGTATGGTGCCGAAGAAGAAAAAGGAGGAAAATGATATTTGAGCAATAAGATCATAGTAACTGGGGACCGATCCCGCTCGGTTAAAAGAAAAAGAGGTTTGTAAACTCGTGTTTTTTCTAAAATGCAAAGTACTTATTTAGATAAACTTGAAAAGCATTTTTTAGCCTTTGGTTGCAATTACGCATTTAAAACAGCCGTAATTTGTTTTAAAAAACACAACCTTATTTAATTCATGGTCACCGTAAAATCACACTCAATCTCATTTCATTTGGCGCTGAAGACACGGGAGGGGTTGATGAGAATGGATGCAGAGTCCCTGTTCTCCAGTACGCATTTGGTTCCAGTTGGTTTTGACTTTCACTTCACTTCACACTCCAAGGTCCCCCCCGTACATACTACAACTCGTGGTTTAACCAGGATGGAGCCCTGAAGAGTGCTCTGTTTATTTTTGAACCAGGCCCCAGAGCCGAGCAAACCCTTGGCCCAACATCCCCCAGAGGTATCGTTTCACTTGGAGGATTCTATGACCACGAACATTTTTAACGTCCCCCAGCCACCATTAATGAAGACGGTGAATCTTTGATGGGCTGGGCTTTCTCTTTATGATCGGCCCGAGACCCTCCAGTTACGAGTCCGGCGACTAACCGATCGGACTACAGCGGCCCGCACCCAATTTTAACTTTATTTTGATCGATCTCTTTTAAATTTCAAAAACAATAATAATTCTAACGTGTTGCCAAAACTCGTTTGCCAAATACACTAAAAATTTAAATTTACGCTGATGTGATTAAATATGAAATACATTGTTTTAACAAACGTGGTTGCTATGAGACAGTAACCATAAAGAAAATGGTGAAAAGAAAGCGTCTCAAACTTACTTAATGAATTCACAAAAAACTGGGTTTTTTGCGAAAACTCGCGTTTTTACAGAAAAAACGCCAACTTAGCTGAACTCAGAAACCGAAACTCTATCTAAATACAAAATTTTATCGAAATCGTTAGAGCCGTTTTCGAGATCCGAAAAAATAAACATATATACAAGAATTGCTCGTTTAAAGATATTAAATGTAGCAGGATTTATATTCGAATTTAACCAAGATATAAAGGAGAGGAGTTCTACCAATGACGAGAAAAACTTGATGCAAAAGGATTGACATCCTTGAATGGATTTTGACTATGGACGTCATTTTGAAATAATCGGTCCGAACTTTTGTGTGAACTCAAAAAACACGTCTCCTCTAGTGCAAAATATTATGATGGATTTTGACTATGGACGTCATTTTGAAATAATCGGTTTGAACTTTTGTGTGAACTCAAAAACACGTCTCCTCTAGTGCAAAATATTATGCTCAATTTCTCGTGAACAATCATCTAATTTCGGTCTCCCTAATTCAAATAACATGTTACTCGTATTTTAATGGGGTGCAGTGGTTTTAAAAAAGATGAAAAGAATGAATTAAACTAACTTTAAAGTGCATAATGCGTTGTGTATGAGTGTATGATATTAGAAGTGATGCATGGAATGAACCAGAGGAAAAACAAAAGTTTTGACTTACCACAGAGTTTTATTATTTCCAAATAGCATATATGAATCGTTGAAAGTATGCACACCATATTAATACGAGTAACATGTTATTTGAACTAGGGAGAGCGAAATTAGATGATTGTTCACCAGAAATTGAGCAGTTTATAATATTTTGCACTAGAGGAGACGTGTTTTTGAGTTCGGACCGATTATTTCAAAATGTCGTCCATAGTCAAAATCCATTCAAGGATGTCAATCCTTTTGCATCAAGTTTTTCTCGTCATTGGTAGAATTCCTCTCCTTTATATCTTGGTTAAATGCGAATATAAATCCTGCTACATATGATCTTATTGCTGAAATATCATTTTCCTCCTTTTTCTTCTTCGGCACCATACATATCTTTCCTCCACAACCAAGAAGTAGACTCGCCACACCATGATCACGCACACCAAGAAGGACACTACCTTTTTTCCCCAAACGATTTATGACTCCGGAGTGAACAAGCACTTTTCTTTTCATTCGTTTAGTCGGATCACTCTGGCAAGGGAACATGTGGGCACACAGTCCCTCCTTTTAATATGAATTGGACAGCGTCCAAAGAAGTGAAGCGAAACAAGTGGTGGCTTGCTTCCATGTTGCGGAAGTTGATGTGTGTTTGCATGGGAGTCAACGGGGAATGTAAAACCTTCGTTTCACGAAACGAAGCTTTCACAGAACCCAACAGAGCATGTTTGGGACATCCTAGGTAGACGAGTGGCTGAACGCCTATCACCTCCAGATACTCTCCAGGCACTCGGAAGAGCGCTTCAGGAGGAATGGGGCAGAATACCCCAGCCCCTCATTAAGAGCCGTTTTTTTTTTAAGAATCAGGCAGTCAAAAAACTTGACATTTTTGATTTTGCTGAAAATTTCAGAATATGGTCTTTATTTAAAATTATTAAACACGTGTTTTTTTATTTTTTCAAAAAAATTTTTTTCTTTCCGTTTTGGGAGGTCAAAGTTGGACTTTGCTCTTTTTTTCAATAAAAACATGCCAACTTAGATGAGCCAATACTTTTTGCTTTAGGAGTGAACCGTGGAACTGACAATTATTTTGTGTTCTACTATATCCCCACTAACTGTAAGTACATAAATATTTGTGGACGACTCTTGGCGCAAAGGTCAGAGGTCACTCAAAGTTGTACGAAAAATAGTTTTTTAATGCAACTTTGACCGACCAAATCTTCTTGTGGAAACGGTGCACCACGGTAGTGTATATATCAGTAAATACCCACCAAAGAGTAGTATCCAAAAACATAAAGATATGTGTGGTTGATATTTTGCTCATCGAAATATTTGACTCTGAAGTTGCAGAAATCGCAAAATCACGTGACTTTGAGGGTCATTATCTCCTTGCACCATGAGTGACCAGATACAAAACTAGTTGGAGTAGAAGCCTTTCTTGTCCCAGAAACACAATCCGTTAACAAACCTATGGCTACTCTTTCAGTTTTTGCATAATTCGGCTCTAAACTTTGAAAAATGAGTGTTTTTCGGCGTTAAGAAAAAAGGCCAATTACCTGTTTTAAAATAGGTATTGCTATTATTTGTAGCACTATTATATCCCAACTTCCTAACTAGCTGAAATGGCATCTAAAGATGGTTATACAGTTGAAACCAAATTGAAAATGAATTGTCGAAAATACTCAGTATACGTCAAAAACCATATTTTTTTATTTGTCCAGGCGACGTTTTTTTTTTGTTACAGCTCTTTATTCCGTTCGGTTCCAACATGGTAAGCAATTTATGTACTTCTTGTCGTTCTAGTTGCTGTAAAACTGGAAAGTAATGTATCTTAAGTCTGATATAAAGTAATTTCTCTTGTCATATCAAGTTTATAATGTAAAAGAATATTTTGAAATGGATAATAGACCTAATCTAAAAAAAAAAACTTACTTGTTCAGCTGAGCCCTCTTGCTCGATGTCATGAATGTCATCAAAAATTTCCAGACCTGCACCGAGGGGCTTTAATGTACCAAGATTTTTAAGAAGTGACATTCTGCTAAAGAGGCTTCTGATTTGTGAAAAAGTTGAGTTTTTGATGACATTCACAACATCGACCAAGAGGGCACAGCTGAACAGAAGTTTTTTTTTTTTGGATTATGTTTATTGTCCATTTCAAAATATTCTTTTAGCATTATAAACTTGATATGACAGGATATATTGCTTTATATCAGACTTAAGATACATTGCTTTCCTGTTTTACAGCAACTAGAACGACAAGAAGTACATAAATTGCTTACCATGTTGGAACCGAACGGAATAAAGAGCTGTAACAAAAAAAAAAACGTCGCCTGGACAAATAAAAAAATATGGTTTTTGACGTATACTGAGTATTTTCGACAATTCATTTTCAATTTGGTTTCAACTGTATAACCATCTTTAGATGCCATTTCAGCTAGTTAGGAAGTTGGGATATAATAGTGCTACAAATAATAGCAATACCTATTTTAAAACAGGTAATTGGCCTTTTTTCTTAACGCCGAAAAACACTCATTTTTCAAAGTTTAGAGCCGAATTATGCAAAAACTGAAAGAGTAGCCATAGGTTTGTTAACGGATTGTGTTTCTGGGACAAGAAAGGCTTCTACTCCAACTAGTTTTGTATCTGGTCACTCATGGTGCAAGGAGATAATGACCCTCAAAGTCACGTGATTTTGCGATTTCTGCAACTTCAGAGTCAAATATTTCGATGTGCAAAATATCAACCACACATATCTTTATGTTTTTGGATACTACTCTTTGGTGGGTATTTACTGATATATACACTACCGTGGTGCACCGTTTCCACAAGAAGATTTGGTCGGTCAAAGTTGCATTAAAAAACTATTTTTCGTACAACTTTGAGTGACCTCTGACCTTTGCGCCAAGAGTCGTCCACAAATATTTATGTACTTACAGTTAGTGGGTACATAGTAGAATACAAAATAATTGTCAGTTCCACGGTTTCCTCCTAAAGCAAAAAGTATGGGCTCATCTAATTTGGCATGTTTTTATTGAAAAAAGAGCAAAGCCCAAATTTGACCTCCCAAAACCGAAAGAAAAAAATTTTTTTTGAAAGAATAAAAAAACACGTGTTTAATAATTTTTAATAAAGACCGTATTCTGCAATTTTCAGCAAAATCAAAAATGTCAAGTTTTTTGACTGCCTGATTCTTAAAAAAAAACGGCTCTTAATACCCTCATTGAGACCATGTCTCAGAGGTGTTTAACACTGCTAGCTGTCTGGGGAAACCATACCCCCTACTAAAAGTGGTCCTCTTCAAAGAAAGCCCGTTTTTCATTTGTTTTTCTCATTTTCAGAAAATGTGTTTTTTTCCTTTTTTTTTCCCTTTGGTACCCAAAAGCTGAATAAAAAGCATTTTTTTCTGCCAAACTAACGTAATTTTTATCTCTTATGGCTTACTACGTGTAGTCGATAATATATCAATCAACCAAAATGGTCTTTAGGTGCAACATCAACCCAGAATCTCAAAATCCTCTAATTGCTTTGAGCAGTGTATAAGAAACTTTCAAATTTATGTTTTTTAATAGTCTTTGTTCAATGACTTAGTTTGTTTTCGTCTTTTTTTCTTTTCTTGAAACCACCTTCTTTCATGCTTATTTTTCTTTTACAAGGAGGCAGAATAGCAGCTTTTATACTTATTTTACGCAATTTACTACGGGGATAAATAACGTTGAGTGGGATACATAAGATTTATTTATTTTTTAATTCATTTTGTTTTATTTATTTATTTATTTTTGATTTTGTGAAATGTCTATGCCGACCAAATGCATTATGAGACATTTTGTTCTCTTTAGCCAATAAAAATGCCCAGAAGGGGAATAAAAAATAGCAAGTGACTAAAATCTACATATTCTAGATATTTCTCACATGAGATAAAAAAAAAATCATAATTAATCTTCTAAATTAAGCTTAAAAAGCTTCGATTTTAATTTCAGTTACTACAAAATTGTACGAGTAAATCATATTTCAAAACAGTAATTATTTTATAATATTTCATGATGTTGTTATACATATAGCTACTTCATTTTTATATCATCACTTAAATTATTTTGATTCACATTTTTTACAATGTATTAGTTTAATTTGAGTAAATGACTGTTTGATAATCTTCCATTTATTTGTTACATAAAATTATATAGGAGAAAAGACAGTGGCTAAAGGCAACACGTTTGTTTTTAAACTTTGAAAATATTAATTATGATTAATGATCTTAGTGTTTTATTATTTTGAAAAAATTACAAGACAAAACATTATTTGTTATTGTAATTATTGCTATTATGTTTTCCATTGTTATCTGTTTCTTTCATAAATTTCATCAAAATTTTAAAAGGTCAAAATCTCTTTGTGTTGCATTGTTTGTGAAATAAACAAAACTTATTAAATTACGGATGACAAAACAAGGATACATTTTTTTTTTCAAATAGTGTTTAAAGTTTTAATTGTAACTCATAAAAATAGAAAATATTTCATATGATGAACGAAAAGATGAATAAATAAAAAGCATCAACACAATAAGATTAAAATTTATAGTGAATTAAATAACAATTCTTCCAATTCGTACATTTAATCTAATTTCATAAAAGCAGTTTTATTTTAGTTTTTTTCCTATTAGAGTCTGTTTACATTTTACGTATAGTACATTAATATGTTTCCTTATTTATTACACCATTTAATAAACTAGCTTATCACTTTGAAAATGTTTACACAATTTAAAAGACATAGCTATTTTAACAATAATATTATTTATAAACGCATTTTTTCTACACCTTTATCTCCCTGATCTTCTTTTGGCATAAAATCACATAAGTTTTTCAATATGAAACCCATTTAATGTAATTTCATAAAAGCCGTTTTGATTTATTTTGTTTCCTATTAGAATATGTTTACATTTTACGTATAGTATATTAATATGTTTCTTTATTTATTACATCCTTTAATAAACTAGCTTATCACTTTTAAAATGTTTACACAATTTAAAAGACATAGCTATTTTAACAATAATATTATTTATAAACGCATTGTTTTTACACCTTTATCTCCCTGATCTTCTTTCGCATAAAATCACATAAGTTTTGCAATATGAAACCATTAAAAACTAGAATTAGTTCGCAAAACACCACCAGCTCGTTTATTCCATCCATGGACTCCAGTTTCGTTCTTATTATGCACTCATCAGCATGGAGTGCCGGCCACCTTGTCTAGTGGTCAGACTAGTCTGCCATGGATGGTGTGGCCCCGGGTTCGAGTCCCGGCTTGGGCACGGATGTGCTTTCTCTCTCCTGTCCTTGTCCTTTCTGTGTGTGAATGTGTTGTGTAAAATGTTGCGTACCCTATAAACGGGTCCCTATGGCATGCGTGTACTGTGGAAGTCGGACTTCACACCAAATAACGGTACAGTTGGAAAAGTGAAGCAGCGCACCCCAAATTGCCAGCCTGGCTGGCACACGACAAAAAAAAGAAAAAAGAAATCAGCATGGAGTAGGAATTAAACGAGCTGGTTGCTGCCTTAGCCCTAGCTTTTGGGCGGTAACTTATTGCTTTATAGAATTAGTACATTGATATTTTTACGGCAATAACTAAACCAGTACAATTCAAAATTGATTACATCGATAACGAATAACAATTGCATAAACGTCTGAAAAACATTCGTCTCTTCATCATTATAAGAATTTAAATCCGGAAAGTATCCATGATTCGTAATTGCATTCGAGTCTAAAAAAATAAAAACGGTAATGATAAGATAAATTATAGCTTTAAATGGTTTTGATGATCGAAGCATTCCTCATAAAGACAGCGGACAACTTTCCCTAGTTTTGATCATCAATATCAATCAGCGTCACTACTCCTTGAGGCCACCTAACTATTCGTCATCATTACCCAAAAAAAAAGTCATACGCTCATTTTGCTTATTTCTTTTGGAACAAAAATCACTAAAACCAAAGACAAAATGATAAAAATTTAACAAAAAATCCGAGGTAGAGTCACAGCTTTAAGCATTTTGCAATTCAAAGTGTTATAATTTAAAGAACTTAGTGAAAGTTCAGAGAACTTACGTTTTCAAAAGTGTACACTGAAATATGAAAATGAATGGTGAGAAGCAGCAATATTTATATTAGTAATACTAACAAGAGTATTATTAGTATAGTTTCTATTTAAGTTTATTTAAAAAAAAGCTTAATCAACAACAGAAATAGTTTTGTAATGGATTGAACATGTTATTAAGTTTTTGCAACCATCAAAAAGCCGTGAACCAAATTGCATGATAACTTATAGTACACTACATGCTCCTAACATACTTACTTATGACACATTTATCAATTTATTAACTTAATATCAAGTAGATTATTAAGTGGAGTTTTTCTCTAGCATTTTAATTAATTATTTTATTTGCAGCACAACCAATTGAATTCTTATTATTATATCCTTCTGCTTCGACGGATATATCATTCATATTTGATTTAGCTTTAGTTCAGACTCCTCTCCCCTTCCCCGAAAAAAAATAATAATACAATATAATCCTAAAAAAATATGTACAAAATCACTTTCAAAGAAATAACTTAAAAGTCAAAAAAAAAAAAAAAATTGCTACTGTTTCTGAAGCAGTATAGAACGGTAAAAACAAGAAACATTTTTAAAATTCTAATCCTAAATATCTGTAGGTTTACTTGCTGAATATTGCGTCAGACACTAGAATAATTCAGAAGCCTCGTAATACTTCATTTCACTTTAAACTCTAAAAAGTGGGGGGAAATCTCGCTGAAAAATTGCTTGTGTGGGCCGCAAAACAATTTTCTTACGCGTGGCGTTTTATATATTTTGTCGGTTTCGACTTGCAGACACTAAAAAAAATCCAGAAGCGTCCCTGAAAGTACTTTCTACCTGTAATATAATTGGAAAAAAAACAGTTAACCTGGAATGTTTCTGACAGATTCAGAAATTTTCAAAATAAAAACCCAGTTAACTTACTTTTGTAAGAAAAGCAGTTGAAAACTTTGTTCAATTAATGAAGATAAAAATACAAGACAACGTGCCCAAAAGTACAAATAAAATATTTAAAAAGAGTTTAAAAACTCTAGCAAATAGCTATTTCGGGGCTATTACAAATGAAGCCCCATCATCATGCAAAAAGAGGAAAGGCTCAACTTACCACAGTCAAGTAGGTGTATTTACCTTAGCTTGTCTCGCATTCCTTGTTCACTTGACTGTGGTCAGTTGAACCGTTCCTCTTTTTGCACAGATGATGGGCCTTCATTTGTAATAGCCCCGAAATAGTTATTTGCTAGAATTTTTAAACACTTTGTTAATGTTTTATTTGTACTTTTGGACACGTTTTCTTGTGATTTTAACTTCAGTTAACTTACAGCAATTACAATCAGGAACGCTCCAAGATTGTTTTTAATTTGTATATAGGGCTAGTTTAACACCATTTTGGTTCACCAGTAAAATTCCTAGAGTAAAATGACCGAAACAAGGACAGAATTGCAAGGAAACACTAAAGAGCTTATCTGCCTGCAATTCTTGCTAAGCTACAATATCCAAAGCCTTTATTTTGCCCTAGTTTTGGGGCTCAATAGATATAACGAGTCATAACTAAGACAAAGGCAAAACAAATTTGAATTGAAGCTGAGTTTATCTTTACATTGGTATCTCTCTAAAGTTTTTTACCAACATTGTAATATCTGCACCCACAAAACTAGCTGCTCATTAAACTTATCACAAATATCCTTGTTTTTCACTAGTGGAAATCTAAAATCTTGGAAAGTTGACGAATATATATATATATATATATATATATATATATAATCATGCTCCAATATTAAGATTTAATGAATGAGTGAATGTACAAAACAAAATTTTCTGCTCTCGTCTGCAGCGTTGATTGTTATAATGCTTTCGTTTTGTAAAGGAATGCTAGTTAATTCTGCTTCCAGTGGCTTGGCAAATCTTCTTTGCTCTCGTTATCCATTTGCTTGAATATTAATGAGATGTAAATTAGTCATTTCGTAATCTGTTCGTGCATTTGGAAAGATTTTTCATTGGGGAGAACGAATGAGGGAATTATTGATTCTTGAGCTCCTTTTAGATAAGTAAAGCATCTGCGCCCTTTGCAAGACAAGATATTATTAAAACAATGCAAGCGAACTCCAAAATTTAATTAAAACTTTGAAAACTCCCACGTGTTGTTCGCAACAAAGATAGTATTATCAATATTCCCCAATTGATTTTTATGTATCTTTATTTAAAAAAAACATGAAGTAATTTGAAACTTGTTTAATTAAATATTTTTAACTGAACGTATAATCACAATGTTTTGTCTATAAAGTTTAAATGAAAAGTGTCCCCCCCCCCTCCTTTTCTCTTAAAAATCGTAATTATTGTTTTTAAAAACTATTATTGCAAAAAAAAAAAAAAAAAAGACTAGAATAATAGTATGTTCATAAAAATCGTATAAAAACCAATTATCTACATATCTTGAATTTTAAAATTCTTTTGTCTTAAAAAAATCTTCATATCTCACATATGTTTTAATTCAACCGATATTTCAAGGTATTTATTTAAAAAAAAAAACTCGAATAAGAATCAGTTCTTATTGGTAAATAAAAAAAGCAGCAGAAAGTAAGAATGTCAAATTTAGAAACATTCTGAATAGAAAAATGAATCTTTAGTTGAAACGAATTTTATTATTTGATCGTATAAAAATCCTATTAAAACTGACATGAATTGTTATGTTTAATCTTTCGAGTTGTCTTTGATATGTATTTTGAGTCATGCCTGGACAAAATATTGTATTTATTTACTTTTATATAATTATTATTTTTTATATAGTTATTACTTCTTTGAAACATTTTTTCTTCATTTCCGGGGTTCCCTTTCAACGTAAGAAAATTTTTCAAAATTTTATGATAAATTAGTAACTAAATAAGCAAAATATTAATAAAATAAATAAAAACAGAAAAATAAATGAAAGAAATTAATACAAAAAAAATAATAATAAATTTTAAAAAACAGAAAAAAAAAATAGTATGTGAACCAAATAATGCATAAAATATTGCCGGCTATCGTGTTTGTTACATGTAGAAACTGTAATGAAGGGTTCCTTAATGCGTGTGTAGAAAATTGAAATTAAACCCAGTTTATATTCAATAAATGTTCATAGTTAAAAGGTGGGAGGAAATGTATTATTATATGGTCAGCATGGTGTTTAGCTCTTTATATTTTGGTTCAATGCGCTGTATATATATTCTTTAAGAAATCGATTGTTTTGACTTCTAATAGCCTACCTGGATATTCATGTTCAGATATGAGGTAGTTAAGGCAGAGAGGAGATTTGGCTATAATGTGTTTCATTAAACTATAAGATTCATCGTGTAATTAAAAGTAGTCAATTTTTTACAAGATGATATTACAATATATATAGTAGTAACTATTTTCAGAGAAAAGGAAAACAAAATATCAAATCGCCAAAATAACTAATACCTTGTTTTACCTAAGGTGTCGAGAAATGTTCCTAAAATTTAAAAAGTTTGGGTTGTTCCATTGTTCAGAACTACCGAACCAGCAACATTACGCTACATAATGTATATGGTTTGAAAAAGCAACAGCTGAAACATTATTTCTTCAGCTGAATATCATTAAAATCCAAAAGTAATTGACATTGCATTTTTCTCATAAGTGTTCTATATTTTAATAGGAAAAAAAAGGAGGTTTTATACTAAGATGGTATTAAAAAGTTTTATCTTCACAACAATCAGTATAACGAAGCATTTTACTTAACATTTGAGCGAATTTCTGGATTCCTTACTTTATGTCATCGTATCTAAACGAACTAGAGCAAAATGTTAGATAGTAGTATTTTATTTTAATGAGATTGCCCTCTCGCATGCTCTTTTCCCAGAGCATTTTAAACGACAGTAATTAATGCACCATTAACATCAAGAATTTAGGACTTCGTTAATTAAGCTCAGTCTTTACAGTTTAGCGTTAAAATTTAAGATTTAAATCAGAAATTAAATTGCGTCCTCAGTTATTTTCCTGCAGAAGGAAGAAAAGTCATTTTTTTACTTAAAAATTGTTTTTTTAAACATTTCATGACATCATTTATTTTTTAATTGAGTAATTTAAATGTGTTCATAATAATTACGACTTAAACAAGTTTAATTACTTGCTTATTACTAGAAAATTAAACCTTAATTACTAGAAAAAAAAACCCCTAAGCTTTTGTTTTATTTTAGTTTTATATTCATTAGAAATTTTTTTTTGTGGTTGTTAGGACTTAAAATGCTAAAATTTGCAAATTTCTGACCTATTAACCCATTTATGCCCAAGTTTTTTTTTAACATTTTTTTTTTCAATTTTTATCTGCTTAAAACTCTTACTTGGAATGGTTTACATACATTTTAGGCTTGAAATAGTTTGCCGTTGCCATATTTATTAAGTTATTTAACCTCCTGTTCACGGGATATTTTGCAGATATATGAGCAAAATACGACCTTACTTGACTTCACTTGTGCAAAGTAACATTAAAGAAGGCATCTCTGATCAATTTTAAGCAAATCATATTAAAATAGTTTAATTTTATGAAAAATAAGTTCGCAAAAAAATCTTACTTTCTGTGGCTACCCATGCTGGATCGTTGCTTGACTGATTATTTGAAAATAGCTGTTAATAATTACATTCTGATGTCCAAATAGTGGCTCTAACTGTTTTTCTCAAGAAAAATGACTATTTAACTTGTGAAAAATAGCTTTAGTAAAATGATATAACCCATTACAGTTTTTTGTATGCAGTAAATAACAAGCGTCCAGTTTTTAGGCTACTGGGTATAAATGGGTTAAAAGTACTTGACGTGTGCTTTTTTCTTTTTTCTTTTTTGAAAATTCTTTAAACTTTGATTGTTTACAAAGTTTCACAGTCATATGTGAAATACACTTTAGGACATCAGCTAGAAATATATTCCCCAAATATGTTAATGTAAATTTATCAAGTATATAGTAATTCTCTTTCATAATAATTCTTTTTAGTACTAGTTTCAAATCAAAGCAAATAGTTGCATTCCAAAGAAAAATATAGATTTGAGCCACACGTGACAGCTGTATAATTGGCGTAAAAAGTGGTACTCAAAAACTGTAATTTACTAAGTTTTCCTACCAAGGAAACCGCACATACAAAGTCTTAATGAAAAATAATTTATTTTTTGTTATGTACAAAGGCAAAATAGTACTAATGATGAAACGTTATTTTTTCTTATAAAATGAACTTATGACCGATTCTGATTTTTAAATTACGTCAATCGTCAAGCGTTTATTCTGTGATTTGTAAAATTAAAATAATACCCTTGACATTCGTATATTTCCTTTATTTTACTTTCTTTTCTATCTAATATACATAATAAAGTGTTGGTTTCAAAAAAAAAAATCGAGTTTCGAATTTAGACCTAATTGCACGTTTTAAGGTGTGCTGAATCGATTCTGAAAATGTGTGAAAAGCTTCTGAGTATGTCTGTTTTTATGTGACGAGTATTTTTATGGCCGCTATAAGCAAAAACCAATGCAAGAAATCAAACGAAATTTGGTACACATCCATGTGAATTTGTGCCTATTACATTTTGAAGCCAAACTTCCAAGAGGGGTGGCGTGATTGAACATTCTTTCTACTTTAAGTGGCTGCTAAATCTCAGGAAGTAACAAAATAAAAATTGGTCCATGTGTCGATAATATAGTGTAGAGATTATTATTCAGTTTTGGTGCCAGTAGCTCAAAAGGAAACAATACAACTGTTTTTTAACCGACGAAAAAACGGAGGAGGTTCTCTGGTCGACCGGTATATGTATATTTTTTTTATGTATGACCACGCATAACTTTTTACTGAATAGGCCGATTTTGATAAATTTTTTTTGTTGGAAAAGGCACACCTCCCTGGTGGTCCCATGGTCCCATGATGCGGGGTTTAAGAACGGAATCCTGAAGAAATTGAGGGAAATCTTTAGAATTCCGTTCATGTGCTCCCTCGTTGCGCATGAATTGAATTTCACGCGCACACTCTTGTGATTTGATGTTTATTAGGTCACAGTAATTCGCCGGTCGAGTGGCCTAGCGGTAAGACGCTCGGCTCTCATTCGCAAGAACTTGAGTTCGATCCTCGACGGAGTCGTTGGATTTTCAAGCATCAGAAAAAAAATACACTGTCTACGTCAAACGATTATGCGGCATACAAACCGCAGTTTTCCTGATAGTACCCCAATTTCTAAAAAAATATATTTCCAGGCTCCCATCACCTAAACTTTTAAATTTTAAAATTAGTGATACACTATTGAATCGGCGGTAAATGGTTACTTTGCGAATTAACCTGTGGGCCAGTTTTAGCCGCATAATCGGATGAAAAACTAGTAATTTAAAAATGTTTTAATTAAATCAGCATAGAAATAAATCCTAAAAAGAAAAAAAAAATGTTTGTAGTGGCAATCTCTCAAAATTTCAGACGCTTTAATAATGTGAGATGAAGCGTCACGATGGCAACATGACACTATTCCGGGTATACATTTACACTGAAAAGAATGAAATAAAAATAAAATTTTATAAAAAAAAAGTAAAACCGACTTCAAAAACGCAACTGAAAATAGCGCTAAAAAGTAAAAAATAAATTTTGTTTTTGAACACCATCGATACTACTTTTAAACATGAGTTTTGAAGTCGGTGTAGAAACAGTTAATAAAATCGTTCGTACCCATACCCATTCTTCGGTTACGTGTTTCATAATAAAAACAACAAAAATGTTTCATTCTCAATTTCAAGTGTTTTTTGAAGGGAAAAATCAATCAAATGGTACAATCAATGGGTAAGAATGATTTTATTAACTGTTTCGACACCGAGTTCAAAACTCATGTGTAAAAGTAGTATCGATTGTGTTCAAGGAATAAATTTATTTTTTACTTTTTAGCGCAATTTTCAGCTGCGTTCTCGAAGTCTGTTTTACTTTTTTTTAAATAAAATTTTATTTTTATGCTATTTGCGGTTGATATAACTGGAAAAGAAATTATTGTAATTATGCAAAAATCTGGTCCAAAAAATTTAACAACCATGTTTTTAATTCCTATTTTTCCAGTTACAGAAATTTTTCTGATGTGGCATCAATTGTATTTTTGTAGTAGCGATTACATGAGCAGTTATACGTTCGATCCGAGAAATCGTAATGTAAATAAAGAAGAAAGTTTTGAGTTGGCCACAACACTCTTTTTTTATGATAAACTTTCGAAGGAAAAAATGCGTTCAAAAAGTTTTAATCGAAAATGTTCGCAATAGTTTCAAAAAGCTTTTTTTAAGAATGTCTGTAAGTATCTAAACTACTATACACTATATTTTGTCTTACACTGAAAAAAAAGTTAAATTTTCTCAAATTGAAACAAAAATCCTTTTCATAATTTCTGACTTTCTCTTACTTTCACTTAAAATCGAAGAGGAGACTTTCCTTCTTTTAAGAAGAAAAACCTCCATCATATCCAACATAAAATGTCATATCCAGGCATCGATGACTCGGAAAATAAAACAAGAACCTTCGAAACTCTCCTTTCTTTGGAATAACCCCTGTGCTATTAAATTGCCCTCCATATTAAGCTTCTTGGCATTCTAAGAATTTCTCCCAAGTAGTTTCGCTTCAACTAATAAGAAGAAAATTAAGCTGATTATTTCTTTTCGTTATTAAGGGCCGAATTGACTTTCCTAAGAAAGATTTCTAAACTATTTGACGAAAATATTTAGTTACTTTTTTGTTGAAGAATGTCACTATAAATTATTTAGGTCACATATTTTTATTTTTTTTATCAGGTTTTTTTTAAATACTTAGTCAAAAGTGTCATTCAAATTTCTAAACAAAATAGTGAGAGCTCAAGTATTTTATTCTTCATGTAATTAAGAAGCAATCAAGGAATAGTTTAAGTTTCACAGATTTTTAAGTTACTAGTAAGAAACTTATCGCAGCTAAACTTTGTCCACTGGGGCTATCTTGGAATGTTTATTTTTAAACGTCGCTCATATTTTGTGTGTTTAAATTTTTATTCTGTATTAAATAGCTTCTTTGATCCAAATTTTGCTGTAGCATACTAAGAGCCTCCATTACTTTTTATATTTAGAATTTAATTTCGAGTTGTAGCTTGGGAAAAAACTGAGTGTACATTTTGCTCTTAGTTCAGTTATTTGACGCGCGATTTTTTCTTATGCGATAAAAGTTACATTTCACAAAATAATTAAGGTAATGAAACAAAGTGCATATGAGAAAAAAAGAATTAAGTTGATATTTTAGCAACTCTTGTTCTTCGAACAAAACTGAAAAGCAAAATTTTGCTAAACTGTTGTAATGCAAAACCTTCATCAATGGGTTAAACACACTGTAAACCTATACACTATAACTAAGGTAAAAACACCGATAATGGTGTGTTTTTCAGTTGTGTTAAAAAATATTTTGTTTTTAACATCTTCAGCTAACATGATTTACAATATTGAGCGTAAAAGGAAATTCAGGCTTTGCGGAATAGAATCCATTTTAGTTCAAAAGTTTACAATAAACATGTCTGCCATGAAGTATATGTACACAACCCATTGTGAAACTTTTAGCAAACATCAGACGGGTAGTTTTTGGGTCCATAAAGGACATACGTACGCAGGTACACACATATATGCATTGATTCATACATTCATTTTTAGCCTACTTTCCCGTTAAAAATAAAAGATAGCAGAAAAAAGCATTAAAAGTGGCTTAAATGCATCTAAAAAATATCGCCAAGACCAAAAAAAAAAGTCAAAAAGAAACAAAAAAGAAAAATAAATATTGAAAAATTAAAAATTAGAAAGTAGGGTATTGAGATAGGGAATTTGTGTCGGTCGGTCTGTCGGTCTGTCTGTCCCCAACTAATGACTTTTGAATGAACATTCCGATTTGAACAAACTTTTTTTTGTTGGAAAGATCTTATCAGGAATACTTCATACCCGTATTTACATTTCCAATTTGAACAATTTTTCGTTCAACATTGAACTTTCAAACAAAGTGTCACCCCTAATAACTTTTGAGTGAATAGTCCGATTTAAACGAACCTTTTTTTTTTGTTTTTTTTTTGTTCGAAGGATCTCTTTCAGCAAGAATACTTCATTACCATAATTAAATTTTCAAGTTGAACATTTTTTCGTTCAACATTGAACCGTTCAAGCAATCTTTCCCCACCTAATAACTTTTAAGTGAACCATTCGATTTGAATAAACTTTTTTTTGCTCAAAAGATCTCGGAGAGGCTCATTCCCGTATTTCGTTTTTTGATTTGAACCATTTTTCGTTCAATGTTGAACCGTTCAGAAAAAAAACTTAACATTAGTGCCAAAGGGGAAATTTAAGTTGAATGTTGATCCTGAACTTAAAGGCGGATTTCCTTCAAACTAACTTTGTATGAAAATGGTAAGCGCCATCATTCAGGGCCCGAATGATTGCAAGATCTTCACGGTTTGGTTTGACCTTTATGACGTACGTGTTTATTTAAAATTTAAAAAAATAAAAATAAAAATACATAATGTAATCACATGAACTAGGTTACATAATTTTTGAATAGTCTTGGATACATAAATTGACATACAATAAAAATGAAAACAAAAAAGGGAACAAACGATGGGAACAAGGTGGTAAGAAAAGTCCAAGCCCTGTGGTAATTCCGGAAAAAAAGCTGCTTGTTTTTGAAAAGAAAGTCTATTAGGTATAAAGCGTTTTTGTAGGCCTTCTTGTCGATTAAAAGAGAACTTTTCTATTGTGCTCACAGATAATGTTCTTTAAAACCTTTTTACTTATTAAAATTTTTTCAAGACTCTTATCATTTCACAAATTTCACGATACAAAAAAATATGCAACAATAATTCAAATCTATACTCGGCTATAAGACAACTAAATGATACTTTAACTGAAAACTGCTACCCCGCGATATTGACGAACAGTCTTATCAGTAGCACATTGAAGAAGCCGTTGGTTTGTAGTTCTTTAGTGTTGGGTGAGAGTTCTTGTTTTTGTATTTCTAGTAATTTTTTTGTCGTTCAGTCTTATTTGAGTTTTTATTGATTTTATATGGTGTTTCTTGAATTGTATTCTTTCGTGTTTTTTCTTAAATGATTTGGACTTCTAGTGACCCTATGCTTGTCTGTGAGATGTCAGGGCTGAAAGTTGCATCTTTTTTAGGCGTTTCGCCTGCAACTGGCTAGAAACATCTCACTGCACTTTTTTCTACCCTAGGGAGTCCCCCTGATGAAGGCCCCAGGGTCTTTTGAGAATTTTCTCATTACTTTATTTTATATACATTTTATATATATATATATATATATATTAGGGTGGCCCTTATTTTTCAACTTTTACAAAAGTTAGCTCCCACCCCCCTATTTTGTTCCAATGAACAATAAAATGATGTGTGCAAAATATTAGCTCAATCGGAAAAGTTTAAGGGGTGCCGCAACGAGCATGAAATTGTCAAATTTTCGCCGAAAATAGGAATTTTTCACTTTTTTTCAAGTTATTTTTTTTTCTACCAGATTGACATTTCTGATGGTCGTATGCCTTATTAACAGTGTTATTCTACTTAAACTATCTTTCTGTGGACTTCCATGCCTCTCCTGCCGTTTCCTCTGAGATATTAATATTGATTACGAAGCTGCTTGGTCAAGACGTTTTCCGCGACGCATGGCGCTTTCCTGGTGATGCAAGAATTTCGACAACAAACTTGCGAAAGTTTTTTTGTATGTCCTGTCCACACACATACTTGGTCATTTTGAAATTAACATGCCCAGAACATCTATTTTAGAAGAATTTAATGTGTTGTGCAAATTTAAAAAAAAGAAAAAACTCCAATCTAAAACTTTGCTCCCCTGTCTTATCTGTTTAGTTCCTATATGTCTCCCATTCCCTTCTCCGATTTCCATTTCTACCGCCCCCACTCGAAGAAGACCCCACATCCGGTCAGAGGTCAAGAGTCAAGGAGGGTGAGACGCGACCCGCGACCATGCATTAGCGTGAGAGCAGCTGTCCACGCAAGTGTTGCTTGTTATTTGTGCCTGACTTTAAAATGGCATCAACGTCTTCCGGTAGCTCATCACATAACCTAAGAAAAGATTTTTATATTGATCTTGTTGGTTACTAGAGATTAGTTCGGGCTCACTTTTGAAGGCCCGAGCCCGAGAAGTTTTAATCCGAGCCCGCCCGAGCCCGAATGATATTGTCTTGTTTTGAGCCCGACCCGGCCCGAGCCCGAGTGTATAAAACATCAATATATATTTTTAATTTCCACTTGGGATGCACTGCCATATGGTATATCGAAATAGCAATCGCAAATATATTATAAGAGTATTAATATATTATAAGTCCCCCCCCCCATGACTATTTACAACACTCCTTCCAGATTCGTAGGAATTTTGTCAACAGTCAACCTATAATCAGAGAAAAACGTTTTATAACTTCTGTCTCTTAATGGCCTTTCAAGCACCACGGGGGTTTGCGTCATTTGTCCCCACTTTCTACCACTTTCTACTGACCATATAAACCCAGGGTTGGCACCCCAGCCGAGCAGATCGCTGGCTTTCCGATGTGCGGAAGCTGAGAAACGATGTGTGGGAGTTAAGGTGATAGATGTCATTTCTCTGAAACTCTTCCTGAACAAAGCCAGTTCTGCCATTAAGAAAAACTGTTCTCACGCTCTTTAAAGTACCCCAATATTTTATTCCGCGAACGTTGTATTTGTATAAAAACTGACTATCTTAATATGAGATCGAGCCCGAGCCCGAAAGTTGCTTGAATTTAAAGGGCCCGAGTCCGTCTCGGGCTCGGGCCAAGCCCGTCTCATCTCTATTGGTTACAATTCCAATTAAATTGTTGGAGCGAAATTACCATCGAATAAGCAAGTTTTTTTACAATCTAAAAGTTGTAAATTTGACCATAAAAGCTAGTACTGCATTAGTAATTCAAGAAGTTTCAGTTTTCTGGCAAAAAGCTCGAATTCCTACTAGAAGAACGCACCATTGTACTGAAAGACTAATAGAACTGCACGATAAATGGAAGCATTTACAGAAAAGTTTCTCGAGAACCTCAAGCAAAGAAAAAGAGAGGAGGGATTCTTTTGGGGAAATTATGGACGATCTCTTTGACATAGCACATGCAAATGCTTGGGAAGATATAAAAAATGAAAAGGATAGAAAATTCTTAATTCTTCAGCGCCAGAAAGGGCGACCGAGCTGCATGGTTGGTGTTGACCAAAAACTAACACAAAAAGAAGAGAGAACACTAATGAAAAAAACTATGGAAGTTGCTCGAAAGAAAGGAACTTATGAAGAAATGGAACTAAAATTAGCAACCACAACAAGTTGTGATATAGCCCCCTCCAGCAACCCAAGCAGTGATAGTTTTGATGACAGTGACAGTCCTTCTTCTGTCATTGATACGCAATTACCAGCAACTGACACATTTACGAGTACGGATATTACTCGCACAGAAACACGAGGTACATTGCAGTTTTTTACTCCTCGTCTTTCGGAAGTTTTTGACAGGTGTAAAATCACTGACCGAAATGGTGTTTACATTTTGATAGCTGCTGCAGAAGCGTTGGGTCACGATACAAAGGACCTGATAAAAAACCGAACTTCCCTTTAACGGTTACGAAAAAAATTTAGAGAAGAGAAACATGCGGAAATTCGGAAAAAATTCAACTTGAACGAGCGTCAAGAATTAGTACTATACTGGGATGGAAAATTGCTCCCAGATCTCGCTGGAGTTGAGAAGGTTGATCGACTAGCAATTATAGTAACTTTCCAAGGCAAGGAGCAACTGTTGGGAGTCCCTGAAATAACCACATCATCAGGAGAAGACCAAGTAATGGCTGTTTATCAAGCAGTTGAAAAGTGGGGAATATTTGATAAAATTCAAGCACTATGCTGTGATACCACACGTAGCAACTTAGGAAGGATAAATGGTGCCTGTACCAATCTGGAAAACATGTTTAAGCGCAATCTGCTGTATCTCCCTTGTTGTCACCAAATCTTTGAGCTAATTTTGAAGGGATGTTTTGACTCTCTAATGAGTGCAACTTCTGGCCCAGAGATGACACTTTTCAAAAGGTTTAGAGAAACCTGGACAAAACTCGATAAAGCAATGTATAAAATTGGTGACAATGAAATACCCGATGATGTACGCTTAACCGTGCTCGACTTTCTTGAACAAGACCTTTCTTCTCATAGACAACATCGGGATGATTACCAAGAACTGTTAGAACTATGCATGATCTTTCTTGGCGGGATTCCTAAGAACAGGATATCATTTCGTAAGCCAGGAGCTGTAAGTCACGCTAGGTGGATGTCAAAATCTATTTATACGCTCAAGATTTACTTATTTCAGAATCAATTTGAGTTATCCGAAAAGGAGAAGAGCTTTTTACGAAGATTATGTATTTTTCTTGCTAGAATTTACGTTCAGGCTTGGTTTCTCTCTCCGGAGGCAGTTAAAGCTCCATATCATGATTTTCAATTCATTCAGAAGTTGATCAATTATCGGGAATATGATAAAGAAATAAGTGAAATTGCTCTAAAAAAATTTTCAAATCATCTCTGGTATTTGGCTCCCGAACCTATGGCTCTACTCTTATTTGATGATACTGTTCCACTCACAGTGAAGAGAAATATGGTAGAAATTTTGTTGGAAGCAGATACATATGAAGAACAGGAGCAAGAAGAAAACCAACAAAAAAGATATATTCCACATCAAAATAATTTTTCTTTATTTGTAAACAACGAGTTTTTGTCATTTGTAACACCTGTAACAAAATATTTCTTCACCCGATTTTCTATTAATTCCGATTTTATCAGCAAAGATCCTTCAATATGGAAAGATGACCCTAGTTATATAAGAGGAAAAGAAAAAAATTGAGAAATTAAGTGTTGTGAATGATGCTGCAGAAAGAGGTATCAAATTAATTCAGGAATATAATAATATTCTCACAAAAGATGAAAGTGAAAAACAATTCGTTTTGCATATCGTAGCTGAAGACCGCAAAAGATACCCTACAGCTACTAAATGCTCACTTAGGAAACAATAAGGTAAAATATTTATTTGTTTATACTATGTTTTGACTCTACAGAAACTGTTGTCAAAAAATGTTTTTTTTTTCTCTAATAATTTTTGTGTTATTATTAAAAAATGCAATCTTTTTTAAAAAAATCACGAAATTTCAGATACTGACTAAACTTTAAGTCATTTGCGGCACTCCTAGAAATTGTTCAAATGAATTAAAATTTGGTACAGAGTGTTTTTTTGTTCATTGGAACAAGATAGGGGGGTGGGAGCAAGGAAATTTTAACTTTGGAAAAATGCCATATAGTTAAGGGCCACCCTAATATATATATGTATATATATATATATATATATATATATATATATATATATATATATATATATATATATATATATATATATATATATATATATATATATATATATATATTATATATATATATATATATATATATATATATATATATATATATATATATATATATATATATATATATATGGTGTTCCGTAACAAATTGTACAAACTTTGAGGGGAGTTAGAGGGGATGATAACAAGCAAGAATCACCTAGGAACATAGGTTCGGAAACACATAGTTGACGAGCTACATATTCACAAAGTTGTCAAATTGTGTCAGAATGGCTCGTTATTACGACGGTTTTTTATTATCATTTCGATGCATTTTTTTGAGCAACAGGCAGCAAAATTTTCACAACCGCTTTAACCTTTCTTAAAAATTAATATTGTTCAATGAGACACAAGATTAGGATCATCCGAAATGTTTATTGGTCAAAGACATTACACGTTTAATGTAAATAATGTTAGAAAATGTCATACATTAGGTTCAAAGTTTCCACCATTGTTAGCGATACATGCGTTACGCCGTCGGACCATAAACTGGCGAACTATCTCAAATACACCCGGATTTTCTTGGATATCTGTAGCAGCACAGGCGATTCTTGCAACTAGATCATTTCTGAATCCACAGGAGTTGCGTACACAGCACTTTTCAAAGCACAACAAAGAAAGAAATCGAGACTGTTTAAATCAGAAGATTGTGGTGGCCTGGGAACTGGTCCACTACGACCAATCCATCGGTGACCAAACATACGATTCAGATGTTCCCGAACATGTGTTTCATAATGGGGAGGTGCCCCATCATGTTGAAACCACATATGGCGTCTGATATGTTGTGGCACAGAGTTAAGTAATGTTAGTAGAACCTCTTGCAGAAAGATGAGATGTTGTTGAGATCTCAGTGGAGATGGCAACAAATAAGGTCCAATTAAGACGTCAATAACCAAACCAGCCCAAACATTTACTGAAAAACGATGTTGAACAGTCTGTAATCTTACGCAGTGGGGATTCTCATCAGCCCACAAATGAGCATTGTGGGAGGTGAACATCCCATCTCGCGTAAGTATGTTTCATCCGTCATTAAAACGCAGGATGAGAAATTTACATCTTGGCTACATTGATTGAGATACCAGTGTGCAAAACGTTCACGAGTAGGATATTCTGCGGGGAGTAGTAACTGTACGTGTTGTAGATGATATGGATGTAAGCGTGCACGTCGCAAAGCACGATGAATAGACGTCGTAGATCCTGCACGAGCAGTAGCTACGGCTCGTACGAAGGTACTCGGATTTCTTTTAACCCTACGCAATACGTGTTCTTCCATTCTTAGACTATGACTACGTAGTGGCCTGCTATATGACCATATCTATGATTTCGTAAGGACCCATATCGACACAAATTGCGATGCAAATTATTGAACATTCGATGGTCCGGTGTTTCTCTCTGCAAATACCTTTCCCGATACAGTCTCTGAGCCACTATTCCATTCCCGTTTGCCCAACCATAAATAAGGTGCATATCTGCAAGCTCCGCATCCGTGAAACGTTCCATACTTCTCTGTGGGCGCTTGCAGCTAAAATGACTACTGAGAGAGAGCACGTGTGCTTCTGCGAACAACGCCGCTTAGCGTCTAATGAAGGCTTCCCCTTGTCCCCTTGTCTCCTACCACCCTGGGGTGTCCCTTAAATATTGGGACAAAGATTAAGGGTTGTTAGAGGGGATGATAATTTGAAGCAAATTCATGGGAACATAGGGTCGCAAAAGCGATGCTCAAGTACTACAGACACACAAAACCTGCAGTCACTAATTTAATATCCAACAAAGGTTTTGCTTAATATTAAATATTTAAGAAAGGTTAAAGCGGTTGTTGAAATTTTGCTGCCTGTTGCCCAACAAAATGCACCGTCGCATTTAAATATGCATGATAATAACCAACCGTCATAATAACGAACCATTCTGACACAATTTGACAACTTTGTGAATGTGTAGCTCGTCAACTATGCGTTTCCGAACCTATGTTTTTAGGTGACTCTTTCTTGTTATCATCCCCTCTAACTCCCCTCTAAGTTTGCACAGTTTGTTACGGAACACCCTGTATATATATATATATATATATATATATATATATATATATATATATATATATATATATATATATATATATATATATATATATATATATATATATATAGATATAGATAGATAGATAGATAGATAGATAGATAGATAGATAGATAGATAGATAAACAATTATTTTTAGAGCTTTTTACGATTACATAAATTATAGCTAAATTTCATCCCACATTATCCTTTGCAATTGAATCTACTTCCCCTCGTTTTAAAACGATTTCTTTATGTAATGTTTCTCACATGAAATATCAATAACTACTGCTTTCAATAACTACTGCCTAGTTTACGTGATGGTTTCTTCTGTTCATCTATCATCAGAATGAATATGTTCACAATTTTCTGCAACTCAGTTCCTTAAAATTGAACATTCCTAATATTTTTTATATACGTCCGTTTCAGAGCGTTTTTTTCCTAAAACTAAGGTTACTCCAAAATATTTATATAATTTAATCAATTCATTTTCTACCAGTAAGCCTTTTGTGGACATGAATATAGAACAAAACATCTATATCTGTACACTGACCTTTCAAAACGTCCAAACCCCAAAACAAATTCAACTGTAATTATTCTAGCAATAGCTATATTTCCAGATAAAACTTCAAAAATACCAGCAATTTTGAACAAGAAGTGCTATTTGTTTTGCGAGAAAACTATTATTCAAGTTGATCAAAACATATCCCTTTGTTCCCGGTGTTCTAAAGCTAAATAAATGTGTAAGGATAGCTATTCAGTGAAGGAAGAAAACGTAGAAAATGTACAAAGTGGATTTCCTAATTAATGATACTCTTCTTTCCCCTGTAACATCTCAGTTCCCTTTAACACAAAATACGGAATTAATTTACCATTAGCGTTAGAAACAATGAGATGCTTGTAATTAATTTCCAGCTCCTTATTTAACAAACTTTAAATTCTACTTTCATTGAAACATGTCTTTTTAGTTTTCAATATAAAAACCTCTGTTAATTACTCTGCTTAAGCGAAACTGAATTGGTTTAAACGTAATTTTTTCCACATTCATGAGTTATTCTTTGGAACATCTGAGGCATATAATGACGTTTTTTCTCTCCACGAAATTCAGCATACTGAATTAGAAGCAGCGTGTTGTCAAAAATTAGTTCTTGTCAAATGAGTTAAATTGATTAAATGAAGAGGATACCCTTTTTGAATTTCATAAAATTTATTTGTCTGCAAATACAAAAAGATAACCTCAGCCACCTTTATCTAACAATTTATACTCACCATCTGAAATACTTGCGTTATAGCTCCCTTTAGACTTAAAATAGACTTTAACTTTAAAGTAGTTTAAGTGTGAATAATATTGGAACACTGAGAAGTGTTTTGAAGCATAACAAAGATGCAACAAAACAAAACAATACTTGAAAATAAATTGTTGAAAAAATAAATAACTTAGTCTTCAGAGCATTTTTTTTTTACATTTTTATTCCTTATGTACATGTTTTTCACGTCTAAATTATCACATTATTTTTAATCAAAATATTTTGATGCTTTCTATTTTGCTTTCCTAGACTAAAAAATTATGAAATCTATCATGTTGTTTGCAATTATTTGCATGACGGGAACTACTCTGCCAGAAAATATATTTACTTTATTATTTTTCCAGCCTCTTTTGTTTACCACATAAAATTTTGTCCTCATTCCTTTATTAAATTCCATAAGTTACCCCTCATTTTAAACCTTATAGAGACTGTCCTTAAATGGAACGTTGTGATTGTAATGGGGACCGCATAGGTTTGAATCTCTCCATTAATGTGTAGTACATTCTCATTGTAGGATTTGGAGAGGCAATTTTGTTTTTGTTAAAATGGGGGTACAAAACATTGATTTTAACTTGATAAATCACAATTTAGAATGTAACTGTTTCTCTAGCCTGTTTTCCTTATCAAATTATATTATTTACTCTTCATTTTAAAGCTTATGTTGTTGTTGATCTATTTCTATTATAAAATCAATGGATACTTTTACTAACTGGAAATTTACCCAATTTTTAGTGAACCATCAAAACGCAAAAAATGAATTTTAATGATACTTTTCTGTTTTAGTTCGCCTTATTCTGCTCATAGAATGAAAAAAAAATAGCAATTAAAAATGAAAAAGGGATTATACCTTATGAATGTTTCAATACGTTCTACTGAATGCTCCAGCCATCATAAGTAATACAAATGAAGTGAAATAAAGTAAAACACATTTAAATATTCTTCTTATAAAATAACCAAAAGATGAAATGAAAACTGTCTGTTCTGTTATATTCTATTTTTGTGATCTTAGAAAGTGTTTACGTTAGGAAAAAAACAGTTGCTAATGAAAGAGAAACAATTATTATACATCATTAAAAAACTCAGAAAACATTTAAACTCTGAATAAATAGTTGCGCTTGATATTGTCATTTACCTACAAAAGCGCTTTGAAAGTTAAGGAAAATATGGTATTCTAAGACAGTCTATTATTCATTTTCAGAGAACAAGTGTTTCGAGGTATTTTATTTAAACAACTAAGTTTTCATTTTCCCTTTCAATGTTTAAGTTTACTTATTATTTGAAGGAAAAAAAAATACGAAGAAAATAAACTTTATATGAGCCGAAACGGCTTTCTCTCTTTCTTTTTTTGGTTTGGTTATTATGCACCTTTTAAAAATCTTTAATATCTTGTCATCAATGTTTTTCCTTCTTTTTTTTTAAGTGCTTAGTATGTATATTGAAGTAAAAACTTTTCTACGTATTTAAAGCCGAAATATTTTTAAAATGAAAGAAAAAAAGAAAAAACATTTGTATTGAAAATTAATTTTAATAAACAAAGCACCCCCCCCCCTTAAGGTGTTTAATGTATCATGAGTGGAACCCTATTTTTAAGTAGTTGTAAAATCGGCCCACAATAATTTTTATCCTACATCCCCATAGTTTTCAAAAATTACTAAAAAGTTTGCGATATGGCAAAAATGTCAATAACAGCAAAGAAACAGCTTTAAAAATACACAATTAAACAATATTTTGAAACATAAAAAAGTAAAGTAGAATAAATATAAAGGGATGACTTGCCCTCCGAGTTAATTTTATAAGACAAGTTTAAGTTCAAAGAAACAAATTTCGTTTGGAAGAATCCTGCCTAATCACAAAGTTTTTTTCTGATTTGCATGAATTATCGGGTTAATTTTGGAGAATTAATTCCTGCCCCTCTGGACAATTACATTAGTGCGTACATGGAGGGGTGCAGCACAATCATTCAGTATTGCTAAAATAAACATTTTAGCAGGAAATAAAGCAAAACCTTATAAGGACCTCAAATTGTTGTTTATGAATTTCATAAACATTAAAACTTCAAACTTCCAACAAGTCTTGACCAGCCACTTTGATGCATTGGTGTTATAAACAAAGTTTAAAGCTGGTTAATAGTTGAACAGTTTGCAAGCTTAGTTATGAAGTTTATCTAATTACATCTCTTATCTTAAAAGCCATCTCCCGTGATGTTCATTTAATCGCTCTGGGGCCACGCGAATGTAGTTAAGCTACAAATTGCGTTTTCGCTGGGGCTGAAATTAACTCATTTAGATAGCCTCAAGAAAAGCACAAGGGATACAATATAATTGCGATAACTTTGAGATAAATAATTATTTGCCCACGTCCTCTAAAGTGTGAAATAACAATGCATGATACTAATATCTGTAAATGGTGTATGTCTTGAACGATCTGTAACTTGTAATTTTGTTACTAATTACTTAATTGTGGTCTACTGATGGAGACTTAGATACATTTGCACTATATATTGAAGCAATAGGGATTTTTCTTCGTGAAGTATAGTAGCATAAATAGTGGTAATGAAAATGTAAATGTTTACTAACATTTTAATGAATTACTCATTAGTTTCATTAAAAATGATAATCCCAGAAAAAATAAATAAACAGTTTAATCAAACATAAGCATGAAAGTGGAAAATTTTTATTATTACGAAGAATAAGTTACGTGCTTTTAGTATATGGTACGAATCGTGGGTCCACAAAACTGTTCTAAAGTCCGAATCGGTAGTTTACACTAGCATTGTTTGGTCTCAAAAATACTTCTTTTGTTTTGAATACTTACAAAAAAAAAGCGTTTTGTTTAGATATATAGTAAAGAATAGTTTAAAGTTAAGAGTTACTTAGCAGTTTCTTTTCTGTAGTTTTTTATTACACTGATTTTTAAGGCGTGTGTATAAAATAAAAAAAAAAAAGTAGTTGCTTTAAAACTTTGCTAAAAAGAGCAAGTATTATTGTTATTTTTAAGTCGTAAACAAGAAATATCCGTGTAACAGTGTCTAATTTATGTTATGAATAATACTAAAATATGCTAAAATTAACTACATCTAAAGATACAAATAAATTATAGATAGTTCTGAAATGTGATTTTATTGGATTATCTATTAGTTTCATTATTTTAGTGTGTGTTTAGTTTTTCTTGATCTAACGAAAAATGAATTTTGCCAAAAGTTTTAGATCAATATTTTATTTTATGCATTAAAATCTGTTAAAGAAACAACAAACAATAATAACAAAAATATATCTTTGCGAAAGTACAGCATGTAGAAGAATCTATGGCGAAAAGAAAAAGTTAAGATAACATGGCTGTTTCAAAGTTAAAAAATTGGAAATGTGTCCTGAAAATCAGTGTGCATAAAGAAAAAATAATGTAATTTGCAGTACAACTATTGTTAAAATGATATTTTTCATTTTTGGCAGTTATTTTGTGCCAAAAAAAGATCACCTTAAAAACCATGGGGCAAAGTGAAAAATACAACATTTTTGTAATGTAACATTTCTATTTGATAAGTTGCAGTAATTAGCATCAAATGAGTGCGTAAATAAACGAAAGAAAATTATTAATGAAAAATAATCGAATAAGTAAGTAAATGAATAAATGAATTAATTAATTGTGAGAAAAAAAGTGTGAATAAGGTAGAGAATTAAGACGAAAATGAGTCAATAAATGAGCACATAAGAAAATAATGAAGTAAAATAATGTGAATAAATTTATAAATGAAGAAATACGAACGTGTTTTATTAAGCGTATGCATAAGCAAACGAAATGAGTTATTTCACTTTGCAACATCCACTTTGCCCCGCGTGCACTGGACAACTTACATTGAACATTCAAAATCGAAACATGCCTAATATAAACTAAACAAGAACTGCACTGGACATCAGTATATCTCAATTAATAGATAAAATGTTAATTACAAAAATTTCATCGTTTTATAATAAAAAGATACATCTTTAAAAAACTACGAATCTTGCAAAAAAGGTATCAAATTTTGAAAATGACTTGAAATTTTTTTTTTCGTTGACCTTTGGAGCTATATATATTTTTTGACAGGAATCAACTACATGACAAGGAACTTTGTTAAAATATTGGTAGATAGATGGCGCTGCAACCTGTTCTTTCATTTTCCGGCTATTTCACTTTGTTTTACATTTAACAACTTATATTTAGCCACCAATGCTTTCCGAAATTAAAATTTTATTCCCCAACTATGTTCTCAAAAGGTGATCAAATTCTAAAATAGCAATGATTTTTTTTTCAATAAAATAATTAAATAAAATATACACATTTATGTACAACCTTTTGTCGATATTGTACAACAAAAAAAGCAAGTAACCATTGAAATTTTATCCTATGAAACACTTCAGTTAAAAAAGTCAATCTATATATTTTATTCAACAAACTTATGTAAACACAAGGAGAAATTCGAATTCAAATTATTAAAATAATAAACAATTCTTATTATTTTTCAGAAGTATTAATAAAACTATGCAAAGTATACTACTTTACTCACTTTGTTTCACTCTTTGATATCGTATAATATGTAATTTTATGGAGCATAACGGATCGAGATTCTAGACCAGAGTAAACGGAATATTTAAAATAAGAGATGATGCATTCTTACCTTATTTTTAATGCACATATAAGTTTCGAAGTTTCGTATGTAGCACATTAAATGTATTTATTGTTTCCTTCCTGTCATATGAAAGTCATAAATCATTGCTGACGTGGCAGGAAATCACACTGCTTACGAAAGAAGTTCTTTTCTTTTCTGTTTCTATGAATAAATGCATAGATATTTTTAAGCATTTTGGAGTGTTTCTAATGTCATGTTTAGTTACCTGAAGTATTACTTCTTGAGTTTTGTTTAAGAAAGGCAGAACTTGAAAGGTAAGTTACCAGCATTCATTGATGAATTCATAACACCTTGCCATAGAATGAATTAACTTCGACACTAGTTGTAAACTAATTCTGTTTAATTTGCATGAATTAGACTTTAAGCAATTTAACACATTACTGCAAAAAATGATCTATAACACAAATGAAAAAAAAATCGATGTAGGAAAAGAAATAGTCAGAATGAAACGAAGTTTTGCTCATATACGAGCATAATTGATGTCTGAAAGTGATAACAAAATTGAAATGAAATTATCAATTATTATTGGAAAAATCTTAAATATATGGGCAATTTAGTACCTTGTTGAACCACATTTAGCTTAGATAGACAAGTTGGTACAATCATGTTACGAGACATGAAGCGGTGGTATGACGCATTACATCATCTTGTTTCACTACTGTAAATGCGCCACTATTGATCAAACTTATACTCTGTTCAGCTTACCATCCTAAATGATTCCCGATATGATTGCTCTGTTACAAATCAGCTGATCGAGCAGGTGAGGGGAAAATGATAATAATTTGGAGGAAGTTCTCTGACACACTTATGTGTGTATACCACAACTATTCGCTGTTCTGTTGAAAAGTTGTCCTGTGTGCCCTGCCATGAGGAACAACACATGTGACCACTGATCTGTCATGGTGTTTTGGATTAATATTAGGCGACAGTGTATTGTATGCGAAGGCACCCTATTACATTTCAAACGCTGTGTGTGTTTGCGCAGCTGCACACTACACGCACAGCTTTTGAGGTGTTCACCACACATATCTTCTTCCACACGTATGCAATATGACTGACTTCAACTACAATGGTGTCATCATCGCCCAATTTAAATATTCGTTCTTCGTTGAAGACAATCTTGTTCCATTTGGTTGCATTCCATCACTACTTAAAGTAAGCCAACAGTGTGAAAACCCTATTCCTGTTTTTTTTTTTTTTTTTGAGCGACACACCGCACCTACAGCTAGAGATATATTATGCGGGACCATTTGATACCACACACAGTCACCACTAATATTTATCCAAAACACGACGACAGCTCAGCAATACTCTTGTGGCATACTTCAGCATCATGTGTCGCCATTCACAACAGGGGCTCCATTAAGCCATTTTTTATCTGGACAATGGTTGCTCCCAGACTGCAGGCTGTCCAAGGACTTTTTCTCCCATATTGTAATTTTATAAGGCCTGCTCGATCCATTGATTTGTCACAAATTGCGCATGCCCAGAACTATTCGGGATGGTGGGTTGGACAACCTGTGACAGGGGTGCCCACAGGGAGGAATTTTTGCGAGTGGTGTGTGTGTGCTTGGAATGTCTGGAAAAGAAAAAAAACAATTACATTCTGGGCATTATTCGAACTTTTAAAATAATAATAATATATGAAAAAGAATAATTATAATTTAAAAAAATAAATAAATAATACTTAAAAAATAAGTAAAAATAAAAAGACGGATAAAAATACAAACCACAAGAGGGTTGTGAAAAATTTTGGGGTGGAATTTGCGCTATTGAGCTAGTGTGGAGAATGGGCACTCCTGATCTGTAAATATGATCGAAATACTGGTCCCTTTACAGTAAGAGTTACGAGATGAAGCAGAATGTCATACGAGACTTTCCTTCCTTATAACTCGCCTGTATCACCAAGTATATCTACGCTAGAAGTACTAAAACAAGGTGCTAAAACCCCATTAATATGCGATTTGTAAAAAGTGGTAAAGCATCAAAACTGACATAGGTATAGCAAACCAACATGCCAGTATTTTTCTGCTGAAAGTGACTTCACTTGAGCCACTTATAGCAGAACTACTAGCGCCACCACTAGAATAACCACTAGAGTCACTTCTAATCTGCTATCAGTGACTCTGCTAGAGTAACTTATAGCAGGAAAGTACTGATATGCTGGTTTACTGTAACTATGTAAGTTGTTGGGGCCTTTCTTCTAGTAAATTATAAATTTGCACAAAGGTTAAGGATTTGACCCAATGATAGCAGCGTGATTTTCTATTTAAACTAATACATTGCTAATACATTTTACTGGAATTAAACGAATACATTAAAAGTTGAAGCTTAAAAACATATAATTTAATACTAGTTTGCCAAAAAAGTGCTGTTTTAAACAGCATACATTTTGTTAGCATGAATTGTGAGAAAAGTTAATTTTTTTTTTTTTTGCACTTATTCAAACCAGTTTTTTGGTCATGGTTAAAAGCAAAATATCATCTTTCAACAAGAATTATATTGTTTGTATTTATACCAAAAACTTCTTTTTCCATCTATTTCTTTCCGAGAGTAATTTATTTACAATGGATTAGAACTACAAGTACTTCAAGTATTTGTGCATTACCGTTTTCTTTACTTTTGATTTATAGACTAGGGGAGATAAAAGGATTTTTTAGAAATATATCACTAAAAATGAAATTACAAGCATCGTTTCATTTATCATCCTATAAAATGCCTCCTATGCAACTGTCAGTGAAGTAAAAATGAAAAGAAATGTTTTAGATTGTTCTTTCAAAGTTAATGGATTGCGATATATGTTATTTTGTTAAAATGACATATATACAATTAAGCTTACTAACGCTTACACAATGTTTCATTTTTTTGGCAATTTATTCATTGCTTAATTTTTCGTCAATTCTTTAACTCTCTCTGAAAAAAATAAATAAAAAATAAAAAAACATATTTCTGAATCAGAAATATGTAGCTTCTTCAATAGTTCAAATACACGTTAAACGTAAATAATATGAATAATATCCAATTACTAAGTATACTAATTTTGCAATTTTACTCATTTAAACATTAGCATCATATAAATTATTGCTCCTTTTTTTGGAGGGATGGCGGTATTGAAATATTATCAAACTTCATAAGTATTTAGATTTTTAAAAATTCGCAGCTTTAGGTTTAAAAAAAAAGACAATTCGCAGCTTGAATGTTTTTGGAAACTCGATTTTCTTTGTTTTGTTACTTCATTCCACATTGCTTTAATTTATAGTATCCAAACTGGAGGATCGAGCTAAAACATGCCGTCCTCGAGGATATTTTTTTTTAACTCTGATCTAAATGCACGGCAACCTCTGCACTGCAGATTGAACATTTTCATGAAACAAAAGCTTCAGCATTGAACATTAAAAATTGATCATTTTTCCCAATGTACTTACACATAGTCGTTTTGTGCAACTGAAACTTTTGGGGGGGAAAACTTGGTTTATGTCCCTTCGAATTCACATATCACTTAATGTGATGTGTGCAGTAAAATCCAAAAATATGATTTTTTGAAATCGGGTTCATCATTTGTGTTCACTCTGTATATTTTAAACTCTTAGCGAGAAATTGAACAACATCAGAGCTGTTGTTAAAACATTTTATGATTTAAGTTCATATTCTGTATGGAATAAGCTGTTGCATAAATATTGCTTTCCGTATTTTGATAGACCTTCATTTGTCATGCTGAATAAAACATTATAGTTAAGCCTCGACTGTATTTTAATCCATTTATTAAGGACTATTTCTCTTCCCCCTTAAAACTTTTGAATGCACTATTTCCTGCTCTAGTCCAAAATTTCTGTTTAATTTTTATGGAGCGATTAAACGAAAAAAGTATTTCTTGTATTTAATAAAAACATCTAGATCTGACTATTTTTCAGCGACTTCTCATTTCAAGTAAAGCTGAATAAAATTAACACAATGTCACAATTTTAAAAATACTTTTAATAAGTTCAACAAACCCTCATCACTTGCTCGAAGTTATGGGATAAAAAGATATGGATATGTCTGGCATAGTTAGATGTATTCTCTCAAAAGATAGAACGTTACTACCAAATGTAAAACGGAGGGTTTAGAATACGAATAAAACAGGACGTCTACGTTGGACGTTTGGCAGTACAATCGGAATAAACGTAGTACGTCCTAGATGCCAAAGTGGAAAAATAATTTGAAGAGACTGAGAGATTTATTTTTCATTATACGCTACTCCTTTAAAACTATAATAATATTATCTGCAAATTTATTATTTTTCATTAATTCCTGACGAACAACATGCATTTAGAGATAATTCCTAATAGCAACCGAAACGTGTTTCTCCATATTTTTATAAAGTATCATGTGGCATCATGCTTTTCAATGCGATTTAAAAATCCAAATGCTGCATATATCACCTATTATTATGCAAAGCAACGACAAAAATTTCACTTGTGAAGCTAACAAATTTTTTTCATTTTTTTTCTCTTCTACGTACAACTCATAAATCAAAATGCAAATGACAGCTGAGCATCGTTGCTCAAAGTAAATGCATATTCTCACTCTATATAACTTCTGGTGCATTTTGCATATTCTATGAATAAATGAATAAATTCTATAAGAACTATGAGAAAATGTGTTTTTTTAAAAGAATTAACAATGCATACTGCATTTCACTGGAAAAAGCAAATATAGACTTAGGTATGGTTTAATATCGTATCTTGCAGCAAATTCTGTCGTGGATTCGCTAAAAAGTATGAAGGAATCTAGGCATCTAATAAAAATTCCTATAATTCTTAAACATTTATCCATTTCTTATTAATGGTCCTTTTATTCATGCGTTATAGGTTAGGTACTTAATTAGCATGAACTTATAACGAGGTAACGGACAAATTTGTCAAACATAAGGTATTTTTTGAAAATCAATATTTAAACTCAAAGAGATTGGGTAAAACAATCGTTTGTGTCAGTGATTTTTTATCTATTTGAGAATCTTTGGATGATGTTTTTGGTAATAAATTTTGCTTATTGTAAAATAAAAAAATAATTAAATACATTTTGTCAAAAGTGCCATGAATTAAAGTAAGGCATTACTAAGTATGTTGCTTCGTTATTTATTTTTTTACATAATTTTTTTACGAATCGTTTCTTAAATCGATTTCAAGAGCCCTTTATTATGGTGTTCTGCAAAGCTTTGTTTTCCTCCGTTATAATAGCCGATGATTCAGAATAAAACGTTTTACATGTTGTGACAGTTGTCTTTTATAAATATTTATATGCTTTATTTACTAAGTAGAGCCAACTTTTCGGGGGGGTTTTTTGTGAACAAGTTTTTTCTTTTTTTTTTTTTTTTTCATAATCAAGATACCAATTGAAAAAACTTTTCAAAACATCCTATAGGTAATAAACTTGTTATAATTTAATACTGAAGTATTAATTTACTGGTTATTTATTTAGCAAAATTAAAATGAAAACTTTTTAATTCTTCTTCATAACTGTTTATTTTATGATTCGTAAAATAATAGTGAACTTGGTAGTCACAGCTTTTTATCGATCATTCGCTCTCAACTAAAGATTAAATACTGACAGATAGTTATTTTTAGTGGAAATGTGATATCGTTAGTTATACTTGAAATAATTTCATTGCCTTCACATTAAAAAAAAAAAAAAATAGTTTTCTAAGCCGCATCCAAATCCTGCCCTTACTTTTACTTATTAAACACTGAGAACTTCCGAAGTTCTAAATACAACCATGGCATCTTAAGTATTCTAGTGTGTTGGATTTGAATCAGTGCTGATTTTATGCATCTGTAACTGATTAAGTCTTTCTTTTAAAAAGAAAAAAAAATCGTTCACCACCATAATCTGAATGATGGCGAAGAAACAGAGGCCGGTGGCGTCCTGGGAAGTGATGTGGCGGTAAGGCCTTTTTCATCCTTCGAATACAATATGAAAAAGGGAATACGCGATGCCTTAGGTAAAAAAAGGAAAACAAATCGCACGTTGTCATTTCTTAAATCAATAAATAATAAATAAATAAAATGGATAATACACTGGAAAAGCATTGAGACAAGAAGGTCAGTCAAGGAAAGTGAAGTTTTGTGAAAGAAAGAGCGTACGCGCGCGCTCGTTATAAAAATGAAGGAAAATATTCAAAACTGAATAACATTTCATTTTTTTTAAAGATACATAGGGTCAAATGAATTAATATTTATCTCAGCAAAACCTTTTCTAGTGCATTATTCAAAATATCTTAATCAACTATGAATAATAGAAGTACTTAGATTAGATAATTAGATTATTACATCGATAATACACATGAACACATTTTCCATTTATATTAGATGTCTCACTATCCGAGAATAGCTCTATTCCTCAGGCAATTGGTGGACTCTAATTAACGTTATATGAGAGGATATTGAGGCAAAGGGATACGTCTTAGATAAGTTACTTTTTTTAGTGAACAAATTGAAAATGCAATTCTAAAGTTTGAGTCGGTGGGGAAGTAAAGTAGATGAGAAATATATTTTATTACAGAAGATGCATTTAAACGTTATTTTTAATTGTTGATAGTAAAAGTGTACCTTAAAACAAAAGTGGGAAACTACCACTTGCCTCACACATTGGGAAAAAGCGAATTAAAGTAATTTTCAAGTGCTCTTTCCTAGAGTACTTTTTTCTTTGGAAAATAAAAGAGACAATTAATTACTCGACTATACTTGTTTATATATACTGGATTGTAGAAATTTTGGAAAATATGTAATAATTCTCTATTATTTGTAAAGTTTCATTGTTGTAAAAAATGGTAGTTTTGCATGTTTAGAAGATACCTGAAAAATCATGAAATAAATTAATGTTTAAGAGTAATATAGTGCTTTTTAAAAGATTTTACGCTATGATACCAGATAAAAAAGAAAAAAAAAATGAGAACTTTTTTTTTTTTTTTTATTTTAATTCTCCCCAAAAAAGCTGAAATTTTCCAATTTTTTGGTTTTTCTGGCTTGTTCCTGGCTCAGAAAGTATTATTCGATTTCAATATATTTTCTTTAAATTTCGGAAGGCTTCACCAATCGTAACTTTTCCGCCCAAGAGCATTAAAATGAAACATTAAAACAAAAATTTTAAAAAACCACTAAGAACACATGAAAATTTTCATTTATTCAAAATTTCATCGGAAGATATTATCCGATTTTAATAAGTTTTGTTTTATTTTGCAAATCTTCACTAATCGCAACTTTTCCGCACTCTTACGATTCGAAAGTAAAAACTTCGTTTTTTTCGCTCCACCCTACTGCCCATTGTAAAAAAAAACATGGTTTGAATTCGTCTCATATTGCAAAACAATTGGGCATTTACTGCAACCGAAACTATATTAACCGCTAAAATATGGCTAAGCATTTACGTAAGTGCTATTGAAAAGGGGAAAAAAACATGCGACCACACTCCCGGATTTTTCCTACGCTACTAGAAGAATCATAGTTTGCCATACTATGGGCGTATTTAAGTACTTTTATTCATCAGTTTAAAGGCTTATTTACCCAGGTGGCGAGACGGTTAACAAAAAATAAATGGACTATCCCTAAGTAACGAACCTTACAATGATTTTTCACCAGTCCTAAGGTTGATGTAGCCCATACGGCTAATTCTACAAACATCTACGCAAATAATTTGGAAATTATGCTTTATATTCCTTAAAATTTCATGAAGTTCAAAGTAAGAATGTGTACGTCACTCTTATTTTGAACGATAATCGCAGGTAATCATAAATCTCGGTTAGGGTCACAGATTCCTTTTAATTCAGAGATGTTCATCAAAAATTCAAAAAGAAAATTTTCAGCAATACCTTCCATATAAGGGGCCAAAATGGAGACATGACTCCTCATGGTGCGGACTGAGTGATACTAAATCCTCACCTTCAACACCATGCGGAAGATTTACCACATTTGTATCTGAAACCACGACGTCTCGAGTCGAAAGTGGTCTAAATTTTGCCTCTGGGAACACAGTACCGTTGAAATCCTAAAATGGTAAATGGCGTGTTCACCTCATTAAATACCTCCCATGTGGGTTCATATAGCCCTATATATTCAACCGCGGTATATGAACACTTCAAGGTCATTTTCGAAGATAAAGTGTGCTTAAACATCTTCTGAAGCGAATTTATGTCTAAATATTTCTTAAAATGAAATACAAACGTGTTTATTATATTATCATGTAATAAAATATAACGTGTTTGTTTCAGCAGAAAATGTTGTTCCACTCATACACCACCACCCCCAGAACCAAACAGAAGTTGAAGAGAGGCAGAAAAGCTGGATCTTCCTTCATAACGACCTATTTTACATACGATAAGGGATAAGTTATGAAAAGTAATAAAGATTGTATATAAGTAAATATACATAAACTAGCTGCGTAGCCCGGCGTTGCACGGGCTGTAATGTAGTGAAGGCAGTTTGAGAAAACTACTCGCCACCAAGCGGCTCGCCTTTAAAGAAATGAGGAAAGTTTAAACAGTTTACTCGCCGTCAAGGCGGCTCGCCTTTACAGTAGCGAGGAAAGTTTCAATTCACTACTCGCCGCCAAGGCGGCTCGCCTTTAAAGTACCAAGGAAAAGTTTAATAAACTACTCCCCGCTAAAGCGGCTCGCTAAAAAGCTTTCCTGCATCAAAGAATCAATCGAATTATTTGCACATGCTTCCTCAAAAATAAAGACGATGTCAAGTAGCGCATATTTAGCACTCTCCCTAAATTACAAATAAAATTCCTTTCCAAAAACAATTATTTCCAAACCGCTTTCTTCCGGTAAAATTAATTGCAAAATTCTAAACGAAAAAGTTCTTTTAATATTTGGATCGAAGCCAGAAAAAGTCCCTTCTAAAAACAGCAATTGCAATTTTATTTAAAAACACATTTTCAAAATGGTACCTGAGAAAAAATATGTCATTAATAATTAGAATAAAAACAATTGATAGAACTTTGTTATAACACGTATTCAAAATGACAATGAAAAAAAATAACACTCTTTCATTTTAAAAAGTTCAACTTAATTAACGTTTTAATTCAAAATCGCAACGGAAAGAAATAAATATCTTGGAATTTTAAATAGTTCAATAATTTAATTAACGTTTTAATTCAAAATGGCAACGGTAAGAAAAAATGTCTTGGAAGTTTAATCATTAATTAGGCTTAATCGCTTTAAATTTGACTACTTATTAATTAAACATTCACTTTAAATTTGACTACTTATGGATCGCAGTCAGAAAAAGTCCCTTCTAAAAACAGCAATTGCAATTTTATTTAAAAACACATTTTCAAAGTGGTACCTGAGAAAAAATATGTCATTAATAATTAGAATGAAAACAATTGTTAGAACTTTGTTATAACACGTATTTAAAATGACAATGGAAAAAAATAACACTCTTTCATTTTAAAAAGTTCAATTTAATTAACGTTTTAATTTAGGGCCGAATTCAAGTGAAACACCATTGCAGTCGCTTCGAGGCGATCGCATATTGCAACCGCTACTGTAAGTCGAATTCAAGTGAATTCGTTTCACTTGAATCCAAATTTTGGAATTTGCGATTGCATTGGTGAGTTGCGATCGTCCGTGTTTTACTTGAATTCCTGCCTTAAAATCGCAACGGAAAGAAATAAGTATCTTGGAATTTTAAATAGTTCAATAATTTAATTAACGTTTTAATTCAAAATGGCAACGGTAAGAAAAAATGTCTTGGAAGTTTAATCATTTATTAGGCTTAATCGCTTTAAATTTGAATACTTATTAATTGATATCTTCGCTAATTAAAATCGTATAATCATATAGATTGAAACTAATGAAGCCTGAAAAATTACCTATCTATCGGTACCTGGTTCGACTTTCAGTTCATTGGCGTTCAGGAGAAATAAGCGTGACATAGATAGTTAGAAAGATACTCAGTTTTTAATATAAGTAGATAAAAAGACAAAAGGAATTTACCAAAAGTTTCACATCAACGCATTTAAATGCATGCTTAAAGATTTTTAAAAGTTAAAAGCTCATGTTCTATATAATCCAAAAAATTCATACTAACATGTATTTGTATCTTGTTTAACCCTCTGACGGTTTTGGACGTCTTATCACGTTCATTTAGCATGTAAGTCTTGAACTGCCGAACCGTCGGGCGTTAAATATATAGTTTTTATGGCAATATATTATTTTTTTTTTATTTTTTAGCAGTGACACTTCATTTCAGTTAGTTACAGTTTGCATGCACGATGATTTGGGGAATTTGATTCAAAAGACAAGTTATTTTTAGAAACGTAAATATTGTTCGATAATGTATTTTAATCTATTTCGGCATAATCCATTATTTACAAATCTTTTTGTTTGTAGCAATAACAAACAAACTAAGAAAATAAAAGAAAACTCATATTTACATAGCATATTCAAATACACATCAATATGTCATAAACATACCTAATTTCAAATATTACATCTTTCACTGCAACGAAACAAGTGTTTATTTATTTAATGCGTTTTGTAAATAAAAATGCTACCGTAAGTATCAATATTTACTTTACTCTACATTCTTAGTCCAGATATAAAGTTTAATAAAATAAAGTCATTTTTCTTTCAAATGATTTTCAGTATGCTGTATTGCAATGCATAGGCAAAGCGTTTTCTTCATTTTCTTCGGTTTATGAAAGCAGTAAGACAAAACACAAATGCAAGAAAATATATATATTCTCGTTTAAAAATTAAGTTACTCAAACATTAACTACGTCATTTTATTAAATTAAAATGTGTTGCTTATAAACAAATAGAAAAGAATTAACGATTTTCGTGCTGTATTAAATACTGACTTGAAACAATTATTTGCTAGTTCTTTCATTTTTAGTTACAAAAAGACAAAAACGAAACATAAAGTAAACCAAAGACATGTAAAGTTTATTCCAACGTTAGAGATGCACAAATATGCAGGTATACTGCAGACAGGTGTTTCGAGGCTACAAGGAGCCTCTTTTTCAATGCAAGAGGTGTGAGCTTTAGGATGAAGAGTCTCTTCATCCTAAAGCTCACACCTCTTGCATTGAAAAAGAGGCTCCTTGTAGCCTCGAAGTACGTGTCTGCAGTATACCTGCATATTTGTTCATCTCTAACGTTAAAATAAACTTCACATCTATCGCACAAAAGTGTTTATTTTCTTCAAAGACATGTATTTCAAAATTTTGGAATTCCTTCTTTATTTATAGCATGGGACATAATAATGTGCTAACATTAACATTATTTGATCCATTCGGATTCAGGTTTGTTTTGCAGTACTCTTATGCACACTATTGTTTGGAATCGATAAAAGCAAACAAGAGATTAATGCTAAACAAATATGATTTCATAAAACAATTTTTCTACATAAAAAAATAATTTGCTAAAGTAGTTGTTGCTTCCTATCTTTAATCGTGACATTAACGTTTTTACCCTAAGCCATTAGTGAATAATTTAATTATGAGTCCCATAGTAATATCTGAAGCATTTGTGATGGAGATTTCGGTTAATGAACTTCTCTGTTTAAGATATTTGTGTTATTCTTGAGTCAATGCGTATTAAAAATGACTTTATTATTCTTACGAGTTTTCCATGCTTAAATAACTACCAAACTTAAGACAAATAATGATAACGGGCATGTTTTGTAAATTAAAAAAAAAGAATTTCAGGCATAGTAAACCAAAAACAAGTATTTTTCCTTAAAGATGTATTTTGCATTAACGTATAATAAGCTTCAAGACTTTCCTCACTGGTTTTCATAATAAAGTTTTTATGTGAGAATTAGTATTAATAAAGTCTCTCCAAGAAGCATATCTGATAAATATTAACATATTAAGAAAGATTAGGTCTGTTGTCAATAAACCTAAAAAATAGACTTATTTTGATTTAATCATATTGTGTAATTTCAAGTAGCATCAACTCATTTGATTTTGCTCGGCCGATCATCGAACTCCTCGTAAACTGATCCCGTAACGCACGATGACATCGTTCCGATCAGTATCCGAGCACGGTTTTTGATGAGCTACTTTTCATCGGAAAGCGATATCCTTCCGATCAACTTTCCCGATGAAAATGAGCCGAGCTATATTCCATCGGAAAACGATGTCCTTCCGATCAACTTTCCCAAAGAAATTCATCTTCACGGGACTGTTCTGCTCGTAAATTGCTTCAAATCTCATCGTATTTCGAGCAAAACTCATCGGATTTTGCTGCTAGGATTCTGTTTGGCCGATGAGATATATTGGATCATCGGCCGATGAGAATTTCATTGGGTTTTGATGAATTCCAGATCATCGGCCGATGAGAGGATGCTGCTAGGGATATAATTACACTATTTTATTATAAGTTTTAAAAAATATATATATTATATTTATGTACCTCAAACCAGGCTAAAATAGTATCACTTCTTTGCAAGCTAGCTTAAAGAAATTTGTCTGGTGTATACAAAGGTTAGAACTCGCGCTCTCATAACACTGGTAAACATTAATGAAGAAAGTATTTTCATAGAATTACGTTGTAGTGGCTCAATGGCGAAATGCAATACAGTAATAACCTGATAATTGCCACTTTTTTTTGCGTAAAAACAGTAGAATGCGAAAATTGGAAATGATTTCAGTAGCAGCAAAGTAAGATGCATTTTTGGATTATACATCGAATTAACGCTGATGTTAATAACTAACCCGATATATTAGCTAATTTTCAAATGTAATGGGTCCATTTTGTTTGAAACATATTTACAATGAAATGGGTAAGTTCAACTTTTTCCGTATAATCAAAGCAACTTATTTTTAAATTGTAACCTAATTAATTAATGCATTTCCCTGGCAGTAAAATATATTTTAAGTTTTCCAAGACAAGACTTACAACTATTTACAAACTCACAAACGCGAAAAAAAACTTTTCAATTTGCCTTTAGAAAATTGCTGTGTAGTCAACATATGCCATCCTTGGCCTAAGACAAGCAAACATTTAAACACCAAATAATATTTCGTAAATATATTTTTTAAAAACTTTAACGTATCAGGGCGAAGTAATGCTGCAATTGAATAACAATTGATTTAATCAAGCAAAAATTTGTTTTTCAATAGTTACAAATATCGTACTTAAAATTAAAAAGCTATTTCAATAATAAAACAACTATATAAGTTTCAATATAGAGTAATACGCAAAAACATCTTTGATAAATCTGACTTTGTGGGAAATAATCCTCCACGCAGAGGAATTGGGATGTGATAATGGATACAATTTCTTGCAAACTGCAAGGCTCCTGGTGGTCCACATTTTCCATGTCGCGGATTTTGAACAGTCTCATTTTACCATGCACGGTACACTTTTACCACGATGGCAAGCAAACAGCTCAAAAACTCAGCCATTTTCGAAATGCTTCCACCCATGGCCCAAAAGCTAATGATCATACTCTTTTGCACATCGAATAAATTGCTTCGTTTTTGCATTACGACAACGACAGACAGGTGTTCCAAGCCCTCACACACCCTTTATATACCCTCAAATGCACTCTGCTACCGAGTGCCGACTGTGATTGGTTATTTAACGTCGAAGTCAAAAGTACGCGGTGGTCACATTAATGTGACTGGACTGAGTAGTTGACTCCTGTTAAAAAAATAAATAGTTACAACGATCAATGAAAAAAAATACAAGTAATTTTCAAATTAATGATTCAGTTGAAGAAAATTACTGTAGCTCATCAAATACAATTGCTTAATTTCAAAAACATAAATATACTAGCTGCCAGGGCAGCTAGATTAGCTTCCTGCGGCATGTTGATGCATAACGTCCCCCTTCTCTAACTTTTACTTCATTTTGAAGTTATATTATTTGATGTAGTTTAATGTTTATTAGATTTCAAGACATACCACGCACGTGGCCCGGTGTTGCACGGGCACTTCGTGCTTTTTTTGGCACTACTTTCAAGGCACTTCGTGCCTTGAAAGTAGTAAGGAAAATTTCAAAAAACTACTCCCCGCCAAGGCGGCTCACTAAGAGGCGCCTTCGCGCCTTTTCTTTTTTCCTGCATCAAAAAATCATTCGAATTAGTGAGATGTTGCACGGGCACTTCGCGCCTTCAAGATGGTGAGGAAAGTTTCAGTAAGTTCAGCTCGCTCAAAGGAAAGAAGCAGACATAGATACTCAGTTTTTGAGAAAAGTAGATGACTTTTCAACTAATTTATATTTCAAAAAATTGCAAGTAGCTAGCGATAAAAGCGGAACAGGGCATCTCCGCCGCAAATTTTATCGCCCTCTGCCCCGCATGGGACATCTCCGCCGCGACTCCTATCCCCCTTTTGCCTTGCACAGGACAAATCCGCCGTGCCGTTTCCAAGGGTTAGAAAGGGTTTACTGCTTAAAATTTTCATTCTTGGCGACACATCTTCTTTTGGCGACAAAGACCTAATTTAAAAAACGGAATTTATTCCGGGAATACTTAAGGGAGAAATCGCAAAGAAGTCAAAAAAAAAAAAAAACACACAATGCAGTGCAAATCAATTTAAACTTCGCCAAATATTGCACTCTACCTGCTCAATCGGCGGATTTGTCCTGTCTTATAGAAATGACGGGGAGAGACCAAGCGGAGATGTCTCATGGGGGGGGGGATAGAGAAATTTTGCGGCGAAATGTCCTACGTTGCGGCAGAGATGTCCTGTCCCCAAATAAAAGTACAATGTACGTGACCCGCTTGTAAGTTTCATGTTTGATTTAGTCAAGCCTTCATTCTAAATTCTCATTATTATTGTTATATTACTGTTTCATAGCAACCAATGAACGTTTTACAACAATGGATTTCATATTTAATCATTTATTAGGCTTAATCGCTTTAAATTTGACTACTTATTAATTGATATCGTCGTGAATTAAAATCGTATAATTATATAGATTGAAACCAATGATGCCTGAAAAATTACCTATCTATCTGTACCTGGTTCGACTTTCACTTCATTGGCGTTCAGGAGAAAGAAGCGTGACATAGATAGATAGTTAGAAAGAAAGATAGTTAGAAACAGAGATACTCAGTTTTTAATATAAGTAGATTTTATTTTTATTTAGCGCCACGGTTTTTTGAAATGAAAATGTTCCACCTTTATTTGAAGGAGCAAAATGACTGCCCTGAATGAATAATAACACTTCAATGACAGTTGTATTACAAAATACATTTATAATTCTTTATGTATACAGATTGTGAGAAAAAAAAATTCAATTTGTTCATTTTGAAACGGGTAAGTTATCTTCACTATTTTACCTTTCCCCACATTCCCCTACATCATAATTTATAAACATCTTTAGGAATTTGCTGACTTGCTTAACGGTGGATTTTTATTCTTTATTTTTTTCTACTATTTTCGTTTCCAATAAGAATAAAATTGTGACGGCATCGCCAAATTCGCCCTCAAATGGTGCGATTTGTACGGCTCGAGAAACTTTCCAGAGAAAGAACGACGTCTAACTACATCCGGATAATCAAAACAAAGCTAATGAATTAATCAAGAAAAATATCTAATTTTCGTTAACTATTCAGGAATAATGGTTACAATTAAGACTATTACGACGCACTTAATGAAATTGTGGAGTCTGTCAGCTGTAACTAGATTGAAAGTAAATGTTCAAGAAAAAGGAGTTCATCTTTTTGCACTAGAAACCGAACTCCGCGTATTTCCGTGACAAGACTAAAGGCGCTTTATGAGTGAAACAAGGCACTTAATAAAACATCAGAGGAATCTGTCAGTTCTATCAAGGTTTTGTGAAAAAAAAATAATCATGAACACCTTGTGAAGTGAAGGAATTTCTAAAAAGATCATAAGATATAAACGTCTTCATAGGAAGTTGAGGTTATGATTAAACATAATGTTTTTTTTTACTATTTTTCCCGGCAGTTCTTGTTTTTTTTTTCTATTAGCAATAAAATTAAAATTCAGCAGCAAATATTCCTACTTGTACATCTCGAAAAGCTCTCAAGAGAAAAACTACGTCAAACTAAAGCTGGATAATGAAAACAAAGCTAATAAGGTAATTGAAAAGAACACCAAATTTTCGTTAACTATTCCGGAATTATGGTCACAATTAAGACTATTACGGCACATTTAATGAAATTGCGGAGTCTGTCAGATGTAACCAGATTGAACATTAAATAAATGTGCAAGAAAAAGGAGTTCATCTTTTTACATCAGAAACCGAATTCCGTTCATTTCCGCGACAAGATTAAAGGCGCTTTATGAGTGAAACAAGGCACTTAGTGAAACATCAGAAGAGTCCGTCCATCACATTAGTGTCAACATTGCGATTTAGTACTCGTGCTTGATTAAAATCTGAAAATATATTACTTGGGAAATATTTGTGTGCTTCTTCGCCTTCTCAAATAATCCGGCTAAATTATTTCAGCCCCAAATTCTTCCCGTGACACCATGAGTAATTTAATTCTCCTATCTCAAACTAAGTGGAGTTAATATTGTTCGTTTGAATTAATTCCAGGAGGCGAGATAAATTTTACAGCAAAGGAAATGGATTTCGATGAAGATGCGGAGAAGGTGACATGATGTAATTAGGATGTCATTTCTGAGTTCGAAGATATGATGCAACTGAAATCCGAAGTAATGGTTAACCGTGATGTTAATAGGATAGAATTTATAGTTAATTAAAAAGCTAGGCAAGTTCGAGACAATTGTAAAGTTTTTAAATAATGAAATTTGATTTTGCGCTGTAATAAGCAATTCATGTTAAAGTTGGTAAAACTCATGTTGTTGGAAAGTATGAAAATATATATATTATACTTAATTCAAAACAGAGTACACTAAAATGCCCCTACATTATGTATAATGTACAAGAAATGATAATATTCATAATGTTATTGTTTTAACTCTAAGAATACATTTTATTATTTTTTTTACTTAATTTTAATTTTAGCTTCAATTTTTAATTTTTAACTTTTAAAAATAAAATTAAATATTTTTTATTTCTATTTTATTTATTTATTTACTTTACTTTCCAAAAGTTATGAAGCAAAATCTAGTGCAACTCTACGTAGAACAATGACTAAGAATTACTAATGCAACATCAATGGAAAAACATCGATATTGAAAATTAAAACATCGAGGTATCGATGCATCAATCCGGAAAGCAACGTTGCTTTGAAACATTGATGTTTTGAACATTGAGCTTTCATGTATAGTCCAAGTAGCATAAACTCATCGGATTTTGATCGTCCGATCATCGAACTCCTCGTAAACTGATCCCGTAACGCACGATGACATCGTTCCGATCAGTATCCGAGCACGATTTTCGATGAGCTACTTTTCATCGGAAAGTGATATCCTTCCGATCAACTTTCCCGATGAAAATAAGCCGAGCATCCAAAACTGATCTTAAATTCATCGGCACGGGACTGCACTACTCGTAAATTGCTTCAAATCTCATTGTATTTCGAGCAAAACTCATCGGATTTTGCTGCTCGGATTCTGTTTGGCCGATGAGACATATTGGAGCAATTCCCGATGAGAACTCATCGAATCCGATCATCGGCAGATGAGAATTTCATTGGGTTTCGATGACTGACCCATCACCTGCCGATGAGATTATGCTGCTAGGGTAATGCGTAATAAACTCTAAAAATTGTGTTAATGTTAGAATTAAATTCACAATAACTGGTTCAATGTTTTAATGGGTAGGAACAAACTTTTATCCGGCTTCGTAGTGCTCATCTTAAAAATATAAAACCCCCATCCCGGTTAAACCACGAAGCTTTATCCCGGCAGAAGGTTTTAAGAGCTTTGAAATATGTACCAACTGTTCTATTGAGAAATCTTCTCCTGTCCGCATCGTCGAGTGCCTGGGACTCAGCAGAAAAAAATTAGCTGACAATCCCTTGCTGGCGTAGGATTTTTTCTTGGATTATCTGATGGCCAATAGGGACATGCTTTTCACAGTAATTAATTTGTTTTGAATTTGAGCATTCTTTTTTTTTTTTTTTTTTTTTGAGAGAGAGAGAGAGAGAGGATCAATAATTGGTATAT
>JAXGGA010006461.1:0-69806 GCA_038373865.1 Uloborus plumipes
TGTTTCTGTTGAAATACACAATATACGTCCGCAAACTTATTTACAAATCAAGAAAAAAAAAGATTTTTTACGAATTTGTAATCCATACAAAACTTTTTTATGACATTTTAGATTGGTAAGAATTAAGTAATTACTTCCATTAATTTTTTGACCGAATTTCAAATGATGGCCTTTTAGTCCAGTTAAATAAAGCTGCATTTTCTTAAAAAATATTACTCGAAAAACATAATTATTTTTTTCATAAGCACGATTAAGGGGTCTAAAGACTAAAAGGGACTAAGGAAAGTCTTAAACTTCAGAATTTTTGATTTTTGGAAAAACTATATGTTGTGGATAAATTAATTCTGAACAATTTGATACCTTTATTTATTACAATACTCGAAAATCTTTTCAAGTTATGGTAAAAAACTGTAAGCTATTCCTAAATGGGATTAATATCAACAGCAGGTGCTTAGACTTCTTTTTCTCAGAAGTCTGCAAGCATGATATCTTGAAAAGTTCTTTATATATTTATATGCAACTTTTTTTATGTATTTGTCTGGTCTATTTATATAATCTAAACCTCAGTTTTACTTGAAAACAAACTCAACTTTTCAACAAAAAAAATTGTCTTTCAACATTGAAGTAATTTGGTATTTATTTTAACATTTTATCAAAAAAAAAAAAAAAATAAATAAATAAAATGTTTTGAAAAAAATAAATTGTGGTTTAGATCTTGAATTATGTATCTGGCAATAATTTAAAAATAATATTAGGATTATAAATATACGAGCGAGTGTAAAAAATTTTTCAAACGTGAGAAAACAGTACATTTTTCTATTACTTTTTTGCATCACAAAATTATACTGTTTGTATGTATGTTACATCATGTACTATTTGTGAGATTTTCAGCTTTAATCTAAATCTAAAAGTTTAAACATAGCTCTCTTAGAAATTTAGTTACATGCTTTTAAATAATGGGTATTTGCTGTGTCGCGTTTAAATTTTTAGAGACCTTGGACGTCTTAATTAAATGTTGCAACTGTAGATCGTCAAAACTTGATGAAGAATCCTCTATCACGTGTTTCGTGGACTTAAATCTGACTTTAGAATTGCCCGCTTCAGCACAGAGAATAGGATCTATCTCTCAACATTCTTCTATAACGTTTTCAATACGCTCCCTAATTTAAATACTGCATACGCCGTAAGTAACGAAACAAAGAGCTTTAATGGAGATAATTGCACTTTCAATGTACATGCTAGGTAACTAGTTTATCTAACAAAAATTATAATGGACAAGTTTTGTGTAACTTAAGGTCTAATCAAAAGGACGTAACCAGGCGATATCCGATTAGCTTGTTTTGAGTCACAAAACCCTCTACTCTCTGTTGATTGAATGTAACTGGAAAAACATTGGTATGTGAATATTACTGTAGCACTTCATCTGGTTAATATAACATTTTGTGCTTACAATAGTAAAGCATGCTCTCATATTTTGTTGATTAAAAGTAAAATGTGTTTTACAAAAAAGTTTAGTTATTTCGATTGTTTGTTTTGAACGACTTATTTAAGAAGTAACTGGGCAGTCTTAATGCAAACTATTTTAAAATTCCAAAGAAACAAATTTAACAGTTTCGATGTTTTAAGGAGTCAGCTCCACTTTTTACTGATTTCACGTTTTACATTATAGTATGGTATATGTAGGAAAATATATGATCTTCCCTTGCTGTTGAAGAACAAGACTTCTTAATTTAATGTTCTATAAGATATTTTATTAAAGATGAGGTTGTAACAGTCAGCGTTTAAGGGGAAAGTAACAAAAAAAGCATTTTTTTTTCAATTGTATTACGTTGAAACTAAAGCGATTTTTTTATCACAACGCTCAAAGTGCTTACTAGAACTGAATATTTTTGAATTAATTTCAGGGACCTAAAAATTTATTTGAATTAGAAACAGACAGCTCCAACAAGCAACCATTTGTTAAACATGTTTAATTTTATATTTTACTAATGAAAATACCCGGCATTGCCTGGGTCTGTAATAATATTGAGAAACAACAGCTTCTTTCCTTTTTTTCTAAACTGACTGGTGATTCAAATCCGCCGCAGTTTATTACCATAAAATTAGTTGTATTATACTGCAAAAACAACATCAATTTTTACAGAGCATATTCCACGTGGTTCAAAGTAATTCTGCGTAGCAGAATGCTTTTTATCTGGCATAAGTAGGATATATTTTTTTCTTAATTATGATTTCTTACTTTTGTATAACTATACAACTTTTGAGAGTTCTTCACTAAAATACAAGTAAACTAGTAAAATACGACTAAGGCAGTCAAAAGTAAATAAATTCTGCATCAAAGGTACCCTGGATAAGTCGTATATTTATACTAAATCAGCGAAGCTTAGTTAAGAAGCATTTACTTTCCATTTTAATTTGACAGCTTTAAAATAGGAATTCTCGAATAAAACTGTTTATGCTTCTTCTTAAATTTTTCTCGTACATTGTTTTCTTTTAACGTGGTTTGAAACAAAACTTTGAAGAATTATCTCCCTAATTAATTCAAAATGGTGCATGAAGAAAATACTAAAAGTCAGTTGTTTATTTTACCCTGATTTCGCCTCGTGCATTTCTCCTCTATAAAATGTAAATATTTCTCAAAGTTGAGCTCTTTTTTTCCCCTCCCGTTTTCCTTAATGTAAATGTTTATGCAGATCAATTTACTTTAAAGTAATTCTGAGATTCTTAAAATGTATTCGAGTTTCTGCAAAACTTAAGTTGGAATTAATTGAAAAATAATGCGTTTAAAAAATCAGAAAATTAAATTCGTAAGTTGGTTAGCCATTTAAATGTTTCTAGGTTTCTATTTAAGTCTTGATGTCTAAATTTTAACCCACTGCCATATAAATTCGTGTTTATACGCGTTTTATTTACCCTCCGTAAAACGCCAAATTGCTTTTCCATGTTTCTACGTTACAAATATTTTCAGCAGTATACGTGTATTTCTACTTCTCAGTTAAACTATTTTATTCTTAGATTAGCTTATTAATGTTTATAACGTAATTGAAAGAAATCACTAACGTTTATGTTTTAAATTGGTTTAGGAAATGTGGACGATGATGTTTTGAATCATATTTCTTGATTAAATTTATATTGAGTTGAAGAGGTATAAAAACAATGTGACTCCCCATTATTTTAAAAGCTAGTTTATATTATCTTACCTTCTCGGCTTGTTTTTTATTCATAATCTTTTCAGCGATGAATACAGTGTAATATTAATCAGTATTATCCAAATACGATTTTCGTCTAAAAATTTCAAACAAACTGAAGTTAAATTTGCTAATAAATATCGTTACTTTACTCGACCCATCCTCACCTTTTACATCGTGCTAAAAGTAGCCCTCATGCCAAAGTATAACACACTTATCTTATGAATTTTATATCTTGAACCTTCTCTGAAACAAAATTTCGCTGTTGAGTGCCGCTTGCATTAAATGCTTTAGTTCTTGACAAAAATCTGGCGTGGACCCCACACTACTTCCGTTTACTTTTGAATTTCCCAATAGATAACTTAAGTTTTAAAATAGTGCCTTAGAGTGCAAAATAACAGTTCGAACATTTGCACCCCTAGTTTGTTGTGAATTAATACAAAAAAATGTTTTACAATGTTTTATCTTCTAAATATCGCCAATTTTTACATCATTTAGTGGATTAGCCGCAAAATATCGCAATAACGCCAAATTGAACTCAAGTTCGAAAAATATTTTTTTTCGCCAAATTTTGTGTAATTTTGGCGATCTGTAGCTAAGTAAGCGACAAACACTTGGTGACCAAAAGTTTGCCGATACGTCGCATAGTCGCCAAACAATCACATAACTAAAGCGTGCATCGAAATTACCACAAAAAAAGGGAGTAAAAGATCCACTTTTGAACATACGAATGCAACCACAAGGAGAAGTGCACAACTAGACCTACCGTATTTTTCGTCGTATAAGACGCACTTTTTCTCCCCAAAATCGGGGAGGAAAAAGTGCCTGTGTCATATACGACGCAGGCACTTTTGGTGCGTCTTATAAGGCGAAAAATACGGTAACTCAGAGCCTACATGCCAAACGAGAATGTTCTAAAGCATACTATTTTTGAGTTACGCGAGATAGATACATGCATACCTATATACATACGTACATACCCACATACGTATATATATACATACAGACGTCACGAGAAAACTCGTCGTAACTATTTGGGGGGGGGGCAAAATTTAAGGGAGGTTTTTTCTTCGATCATAATGAGGTAGACCGGGACACGTTCATACACGGGGCACTTTAACGCAGTACCCGTTTTTCGAAACGTGTTATAATTGCCCAAGTAGCACACTTCGTTTTTGAAAGATTGTAAAATAGTTATTAACGTTGTAACAACCGCTTAAAAACGTTTATAAAACGTTTAGAGGTTATTTGTGCTACCTGGGTGGTGTGGTTGCTAGTAATGACAGATTGATGCTGGTCAATAAAAAGTACTCTCACAAGTTTTTTAGCCTGCGTCGAGCTTTGGTATAGCATTTATGGAGGGTAACCCGTTTTTTGACAACTTGAGTAAATTTTATTTTATTGAAGATAATTGTGAACTTATTGGGGGGGGGAGAGGGGGAGATTATTGTCAACTAAGAATGCTTAGATAAAAATGAACAAATATATGAATATTAGCAGCACTTTGTCCTTGTTTGAGAAAAAGTACTAGTATGAACAATACTATTTTATTTAATTTAGTTGCAGTTTAAAAATAAATCCAAACAAGTCGACGAGGCACGTTTACGCAAGTTTTTACTGCTTAAATGTACCCTTGAAGCTTTTTTGCACCGTACTGTGTCAAACTTTTTTGGTATTTTCAGGCTATATGGTTTTGCAAATCATCATTTAAGTTTAATTGAGTAGGGGTCTCTCTTCGTCTCTTGTAGCTCACAATCATAGTTATGTCTTCATACCTTCTCGCGGCTTTACTTTTACCGAATATTCTGATAATAATAAATGCTCTTTATTTTATAGATGGTAAGACATTGTGCTCAAAAAATTAATAGAACTAAGTCAAATGACAAAATAATGAAAAACGCCGTTCTGTAAGTGAGACTAAGTCAAAACTCTACCCTGCATTGAAGATCTACGAAGCGACTATGAGAAAAAATTACTTTGCGTACATTTTTTGGGACATGGGGCTCATATGAATGAGTCCAATACTGTAGTTTAAGAGTAATAAAATGAATAGAGAGTAAATAAAATAAGCAGAAATATTAAAACAAACCACTGAAAAAAATAGTTTTTTTTATGATGTTTTAAATATTTTCAGGGGAAACCATCATGATTATATGTTCAATTGAAGAGGTTTGCTCAAGTTATAAAAAAAAAATTCAATTTAATCCATTATTTATTTCCCTCAATCTTAGGTACCACTAACGTGCGTAAACATGCCCCGCTTGATGCGTAAACGTGCCCCGGATACGGGGCAGGTTTACGCAACAGACTTTGACCTAAAATTTTTTTTTGACTCATAAATATTCAAACACATGAAAAACTGAATGCACAAACTTAAACTTTATTAACTGCTTTATAATACCATAACATCAAAAATTTCTAGAAATAAAACATAAAAACTAAAAAATTCACTGAAAAAAATCCGCGTAAACGTACCAGGGTCTACCCTATTTCCTTTACTACGTAAAAGGAAGTAAAAAGGAGCGATTGCATTTGTAGAAGGAAATGACAGTTACATGAATTTTCTCTCACTCTAAGTCTTTATCTGACAACAAAATTTGTTTCCGTGATATATGTTTAACGTAATCTTTCTAGATTTGTCATTTGTGTCTCAAAAGTGGGTGTTCTTGTCTTATTTCTTACGGCTCGTTTATTATTTGTATTCGAGCTGTTTGATTTTTTTCTCAATGTTTTTCCTTTTAAGTAATGTTTTTAATCAAAATGTTGTTCAAAAATTTTATCAGTTCTTCTTTGTGTGTCTGTTTTCTTTTCTTTCTTTTTTTTGTATTAAAATACAAATTACATTTTCTCCCTTTAATTTTTTAATTAATGACTACTCTTGATATAAGAAGAGCTAACCAGTTTCAAAATGACTTTTATTGAAGCAATGCTATTCAGTTCTTTGAATTTCTGGTTTCGCGAACATTTTTCGTGGACCGAAACATTTCGTAAACTTGAGCGAACTCTATGAACTAGAAGCAAAGGAATGTTGAGGTAATCATGTAGGGGAGAGGGGGGCACATGTGAACAAAAATGACATTTTTGATGTTTTTCATTATTAGTTTGAGATATAAAAGAAACAAGTTCTATACATGATAAATCAAACATTTGCTAATATTTTCATGCAGTTACCTCCCTTTTTCAACAGTGAATTCTATCCAAAAAGATAAGTCTAAAATATGTTAAATTTTGTTCACATCTGCCCCAGTAGGGGAGCAGTTGTAAACATACCTGGGGCACAATTAAACACGGGTACATAAATGGTATAAAATACACCTAAGCATATTTTTAAGCAAATTGTTTATTACGCATTAACAAACACTTACAATGGAAATATCAAGGTTTTTTATTTAACATGAAAAATTAACTCAATTCAACGTACATTGTAACCTTCAAGTCTTAGAGAAAAAAAAACAGAAGATGCAGCTCGACATGTGCCACCTAAAATTGTAGAAGGTGGTAATTTTAGCAGAATATTATCAGAGTGTTTACCGTCGATGCATCATCTGATTTTGGAAACATAAAAGTTTCATTCATTGTGAATTTTTTTTTTTTTTTTTGGTAGTGAATTCTTAGTGAGAACAAAGTCATTCACAGATAAATTTTCTGCTGAAAGGTTGACTTCAGCACAAATTTCTTGATAGTTGTGGTCTTCAAAACTAATGTCGGACTCAGCGTCACTTACTACAACTTTTAATTTGTTCCTTTTGAACAGTTTAGCAAGCTTAACTTTCTTTTCATTGCAACTCTTTCAGATTTTAATTAAATATTGAGTAAGGAAACTTTTATGTATTCAATATTTCCTAACTAGACTATTCACTGCAAAAAAAAAAAAAAACAATTTTGAAATTGAAGTAACTAAAAACCATTACGGGGCACAGATGAACTGTTCACATCTGCCCCTACATAATGTGTTTACATGTGCCCCTTATCTCAACTTAGGCCTAATTTGATAAAAAAAACTATAATTATTTCTACTTAAAAAAAAAGAATAGTGCATGAAAACTTCCCTTATTAATGCCACTTTAATACAAATAAAATTCAAGTATCGAAAAAAAAAAAAAGTTTTGGATGTGTTTTTACTCCGAGGAACTGGAACATAAAAGTATATTGGCACCCTCCAAAACTTAAGGTCTTATGATAACTAAAAAACAAAGTAGTTTAGATCTCTGAAATTTCAGGTAGGATATAGTACTTGTGTTACCATCTTCATAAATTTTTTTCAGATGTTTTCCCTCATGTTAACTAGGTAAAATATCGTTTGTTCACATGTGCCCCCCTCTCCCCTATGCAAATATTTACAAAACCGTAACACACAAACTCGAAAAAAAAAAACAAGGACATTTTAACTGTGAATGGCGTTTAACCCTTTAAGTCATAAGCAACATAAAATGTTAAGTTTAATTTGCAAGCTGTTATTTACCTGTCAACAGTATGATATAGACTTAAAATGATATGAATAAAATGGCGAAGGGAAAAATAAATAAAAAAGAAATTTGCCGTGCTTTTATTTTAGAAGAAACAAGTATTATTTGTCAACGAAGCATCCGCATTAATGTTTCAGAAGCAAAGAAGCAAAAAACATAAAGCAAAGCAGGGAAAACTGCTCATCCTTGAAGTTTTCTCAATAAAGTTATGTTTTTTTTTTCAAGAAAGATTTGGATTTTAGCATTCAAATGTTTTGTAATATTTGCACTTACTACTTTATATGTATGTATTGTGTGTCTGTCAGTTAAGGTACTGTGTAATTTGTATTTATATCAGTAAATAATGCAAAAATCATTGGAAAAGTTCCTACTTTAATTTACTAAATTTCTGCCTCACCTCACCAGTCACCTATTACGTAACAAAAACTTGACTCACCAGTTACGGATTGATTTCATTGAAAACTGTAAAAAGACTCATTCTCTATGCCTTAATAATAACATTATATTTTGTTACTTAAAAAAAAAGATCATTAGAATTTTTTATGCTATGCAAAGGAAATCGTCTGTCTTCAAAAAATTGGTTTTTTAACTTTGCAAAAACTTTTCGTAGCAAATCAAAACTAAAATAAGCAAAACACCACCCTCCATTGTTTATTAGATCGCGATTAAAATGAATGAAACCGCTACGCACCACACTGTCAGTTAGAATTGATGTAAGACTTGTGAAGCCGAGCTGATGGAAAATACAGGACTGAAAAAGTAAGCAGTCAATCACAATTGAGTATTGCGGGAAGTGTCAATGGAGTAGCATCAAAAGAAATGAAGTTTTAGAAAGCAAAACGTCGGAAAAAAAAACTTCTAAACGATCGTTATGCTAATAGTCAGTCATTGCTATAGCGCAATCACAATACTTCCTTTTCCGAAGTAAAGGAAGTATTGTGATTGCGAAAAAAAAAATCACTCAAATTTCGGCCTAAATTTCTATTTTACTCACTCCTGTATGTGTGTATGTACGTATATGTATGTACTATGTATCTATCTTACATTACTCAAAAATGGTATGCCGTAGAACATTCTCGTTTGACATGTAGGGTCTGAGCGGGAGGGGGCTAGTTGTACACATCCCCTTGTGGTTGCATTCGAATGTTCCAAAGGGCGTCTTTTACCCCTTTTTGGGGTAAATCTGTTCATTTCAATGCAGACTTCAGTGATGATATGATTTGGCGACCACTTAGCAATGTATCGCCAAGCCTTCGGTCGCCAAATGTTTATCGCGAACTTGACATATCACGAGAAAATTTATTTTTCGAATTTGGGTTCAATTTGGCGCTATTGGCAAGATTTTGCGAATAATCCACTGAATGATGTTAAAATCGCCGATATTTAGAAGATACATCGTTGTAAAACTTTTTTTTTTGCATTACCAATACAAACTAGGGGTCAAAGTGATTGAAATATTGTTTTGCTTACTCTAAGGCACTATTTCAACAGTTAGGCATATATTACGAAATTTATACGTAAAAGGAAGTAGTGTGGGGTTCCGCGCCAATTTTTTTTTCTTCGTCATTTCATTTATTTTCATTTATTGCAGATTTTCCCATTTAAACAGAGCTTAAAAATCTACATTTCTGCAAGCAAAGTTAAAAAAAAGTAGCACATAAAGAATATTTTCGCTTTATGGTGTTTCGGTACTAACGTTAAACTTGAAACGTGATTAGCAATTTTCTCCCATTACACTAATTGTTTCTTGGCTTTCAATCGATTGCTAAAAGCATTATCGCTCCTTTTAAGAGCTACTAGTCCTAAAACGCTACAAATGTGTAGAGAAAATAAGCCTTCCAAAACTGTTGGTCCCGAATAAATAGAGACAAAAAGGCCAGTAGGATTTGTTTCGAACCCTTAAAATTCTGGTAAAGGAGTTCTGTAACGACTAATGTCATAAATACTGTGATTATATTGCTTTTAAAACATTAAGTAATTTAAGACTCAGTAGACATAAGAAGTTATCTATATTTTGTTGAAGTCTATTAACACCTTGTTATATTATACAATTAAAATTAAAATTAGAAGAAAAAACATGCATTACCTTTGCTTCTCAGGAATACTTGCAGACAATACCCTATTTATTGCTTTGCTGTATTATTTGAGCTGTAACTTTAGTAATTCAATGTGGACAAATGTAGATGACAGAAAAGTAATTTTCTTCTATATAGGATAAATGACTAGTTATAGCCCCCAAGTAATAATGAGCAGGTTTGTATTGAATCGTCAATATCAAGTATAGTAAATTTTCCAGGAACAGTATAAATGAATTCTAAAAATAGCATCCTTTTTGAACACCGTAATACATTTTTCCCCAATAGAAGTATTATCAATGGTTAAAAAAAAATTAAAAAGGGAAAAAAAAAGTTACTAAATTGACATTTCAGTTTTTGAAAAGTTTCTTTCTTAAGAGCGTGACAGCTGTTTCATATCAGATCGTAGTTTTGTTGGTACGCATTCATTCCTTTTTTTTAATATTACATATTCTTTATTTTTGTCACGAAGATACTTATGATCCTTTTAAGCTGTTGTTCCCATAACTAGTCAAGTAACATTAAGAATTTTAGTTAAAAGCACTTATAACCATAATTGGTTTTGTGGTTGCTCTAACTCAAAATTATTATTTAGTTTTGATGAAAGTTAAGCTTGACAGAATACAAATAGAAAATCAGCGCTAGAATATTTTTATTTATTTACTAATTTTTATTGCTGTTGTTCAGACGAACCCTTCAGAACAGATTTGTCAGTCATCCATTTTTTAATTAAAGTTGAGTTTAACTCTACTGTAAGAAAAATAAGTTTGTTACTGCAGTTTAGTACTCTATTTTGGGTAGTTACTGAAAATAATTGAATTCAACTTGCATAACCATTACTAGCTTTTAATATACCCATAGCTAAGCGAGACCATAACTTCAAAGCAGTGTATTTAAATATATGTCAAACATATTTATAAATAATATTTGAAAGTTAATCAAAATTTCCTGGCTATAACAGTGCAATTTCTAAGCTTTAACCGCATGATAATTACTTTTTTACATGAAGTAGAATGGCAGCAGAACAGTTCAACAAGGATATAAATTAATAATAATTATAATAATAATAAACCTTTGCCATACCCATAACTAGTTATTTACCCTGACTATGTAAATTAATGTTAAATACGTAAATTTCTCTGAAATGGTAAGGTTAAAATGATTTTTAAACTCGCTTAGTTCTCAGAAATTTCCGAATTTGATATACATGTTATCATGCTTTTCACCTTCGGTTTGTTTCTTTTCATTCATGAACTATTTGAATATGTTGATGCTTCTTGCGTCATAGTTATTTTCGACCAGTTATCTAAACTGGACGCTTATGACCAAAAAAAAAGTAAACACTAATGATAGGCTTTAGAAATAAGAAAAAATAATACGTTTTTGTTTTCCCAATATAATAGGTACCGTAAAATGGGGTGTATAGGAACAGCGGGGTCAATCGGAACAAAACTTCCCGACCGTACAAAGAAATTCTTCATAAATATACTATTGGGTATTGTTCGCCATTAATTTTTTTTAGAAAGGCAATATCATAGGAAGTAGGAAAAAATTACTTTTGTCAATCTGGAAACGCTACTGGCTTCTAAGGAGGGCTGCATGTGGAATGCTAGAAAACATCACATTTTCATATAGACTACAAAACTTCATATGCAAGAACAAACCTTCTTATATTTTAAACCTAAGACTGGTATGTTTCAATTATGCATGTATCTGAACAACAGAATATCACATCAGAATTTACATTTTTTATAAATTGTGTCATAAAAATGAAGAATTCTGAAAACTGCCATAGGAAAAAAAATTGCGGGGTGAATCGGAACACTTTGTTCTGTTGTCCCAATTCAAACTTATTTGAAGGAAACTCTTTGAAAAATAAAGATTTTGACCCCAATTCTTCTAATCAAGACAAGGACAAGGATTTATTACCGTTTATCCCTTCTCGTGAGCAACTAGATCTTAGAATGACAAAAAGTTGCAGATTTCAAAAGATTTTTTCTCCAGGAGACTTCTTTTTACTTAAAATAAGCGGGAAAAAGTCATATAGACTTTATATAGCAAAAGACCAGTACACAGACAGACATGAATAAGTGTTAAAATCTTTCAGGACAATCTCCAAAACCCAGAGATTTCAAGAAACTAAAGAAAAGGCAGGGTTCATCCCAGAAGATGCTATGAAAAAACTTAAGCCAAGTCACAATTGCTAGTTTTAAAGACAAGTACATATTTGTGGACGATATGAGTGACTTCAGTTTATGTTAAAGCTTTGTATTTCAATTAAAAAGCATTTCTTAAAATTAATTTTAATTTTTCATAAGTTCAAAATTATTTTGATTTTTGACAAATCATAAACGTTTACTGGTATTGAAATTATACTTTTATTTGACAGTAATTATCTGTTCTTATTCTCCCCCATCAACATTACTCATGTTTGTGAGACCTATTACAGGTTAAATTGAAAAAAATAAAAATTTTAACATGTGTTCCGATTGACCCCTATCAGCGGGGTGATTCGGAACACCCATAATTTCCTATATATTTTAATAATAACTGCTCAAAATGTTTTGTCTTTGCTTGGAATATCAAAAGTAAAGCAAGACCGAAGTTTTTACCCAGAAAATCAAATTAAAAAAAATCTTTTAACTGCTTTTTTTGCAATCAAAGCTGAAAAGTGTTCCGATTCACCCCATTTTACGGTAATGAAAATGCAACCGAAAGACTCAAAAACAGAATTTAAAAACCAAAGCAGAATAAACCATTTTTCAAAGATTTTAATGAGCCTAAAAAATTGCGATACAAAAGTGAATACTCTCTTATAATATAAAAAAAATAATTTTTTACTGATACTGTATATTGCAGTTAATTTTATAGTAATTAACTGTAAAAAAATCTGATTTTACAGTAATAATACAGATTTTACTGTAACTGTAAAATTGCTAATTTTACATTACTAAACTAGAATTGCTAATTTTAGTTTATTATCGTGCATTTTACATTTTTTAACTGGAGCCTTGGCTGCCAGTATTATACTGTTGTTTTTACAGTACAATATTGATAAAATTGTACGGTAATAAACAGTAAAATTTCTAACTTTACAGTAATAAACTGTCAAATTGCTAGTTTTACAGTTTATTACTGTGCATTTTACAGTTTTAAATTGGAACCTTGGCTGCCAGTATTATACTGTAAAAACAATAGTTCCATTTCGCACTGTACTAAATGCTCATTTTAATAAATTTACACATTATATTCATGTTATGTAACTGCTACTAAATAAATAAAGCTCAGATAGAATAGTTACGTATAAGAGCTAACACAAAATTTGAATTTGTTTTTTCCAGTAAGTTCATGTTCTTTCTACTGTATTTTGTGGAACCTAAAATGACCTTCAAATTAATAAGAACCTGGTTGGTAAACGCAGTTCTAATGTCGTTTTTGATTTTTAAAAAATGGTTGGTTAATTTTCAAAGAATGAAGACATTTAAATAAAACGAGTTACACGGCTTAGCTTGATTATTATATCATTCCTAAGAATAGAGAAAAGAAGAAGAATAGAGAAAATAAAGACGTCACGTAATACACGTTCGGCATTTAGGCCCACATAAATTTGAAAAACTTTAGTCAAACGTTTGTGTCAGAATATAGTTAGCAGTCCCTAAAAAACAGCATTTTAGTGAGACTAGCAGCTCCTAAATATAGAGTCTCAAAATGGTTTTAAAAGACACTAAGAATTTGAAACCTTACTTAAATAAGCAGAGTAGTCCTTAATAAGATCAATTAAAATGAGGTTTTTTTGAAGTTTGGTCTATGAAAAAAATGGCAGCTAATGAGCGTGATGAATTAGGATTGATCTCGCAACAATCCTCAAAGTGCAATGCAATTTAATTATAATCTACTTATATTAAAAACCGAGTATCTATCTTTCTTTCTATCTTTCTTTCTTTCTTTCTATCTTTCTTTCTAACTATCTATCTATGTCACGCTTATTTCTCCTGAACGCCAATGAACTGAAAGTCGAACCAGGTACCGATAGATAGGTAATTTTTCAGGCTTTATTAGTTTCAATTTATATAATTATACGATTTTAATTAGCGAAGATATCAATTAATAAGTAGTCAAATTTTAAGTGATTAAGCCTAATAAAGGATTAAACTTCCAAGACATTTTTTCTTACCGTTGCCATTTTGAATTAAAACGTTAATTAAATTATTGAACTATTTAAAACTCCAAGATATTTATTTCTTTCCGTTGCGATTTTAAATTAAAACGTTAATTAAATTGAACTTTTTAAAATGAAAGAGTGTTATTTTTTTCCATTGTCATTTTGAATGCGTGTTATAACAAAGTTCTAACAATTGTTTTTATTATAATTATTAATGACATATTTTTTCTCTGGTACCATTTTGAAAATGTGTTTTTAAATAAAATTGCAATTGCTGTTTTAGAAGGGACTTTTTTTGGCTGCGATCCAAATATTAAAACAACTTTTTCGTTTAGAATTTTGCAATTAATTTTACACGAAAAAAGCGGTTTGGAAATAACTGTTTTTGGAAAGGAATTTTATTTGTTATTTAGGGAGAGTGCTAAGTATGCGCTACTTGACATCGTCTTTATTTTTGAGGAAGCATGTGCAAATAATTCGATTGATTCTTTGATGCAGGAAAGCTTTTTAGCGAGCCGCTTTAGCGGGGAGTAGTTTATTAAACTTTTCCTTGATACTTTAAAGGCGAGCCGCCTTGGCGGCGAGTAGTTTATTGAAACTTTCATCGCTACTGTAAAGGCGAGCCGCCTTGACGGCGAGTAAACTGTTTGAACTTTCCTCATTACTTTAAAGGCGAGCAGCCGTGGTGGCGAGTAGTTTTCTCAAACAGCCTTCACTACATTACAGCCCGTGCAACGCCGGGCCACGCAGCTAGTAATTAGAGAAAGGGCATTAATTGTTTTGAATTAATATAGAGTTTTTCACATAGATGAGACTGGGGGAAATCCGGAGGGAGAAATAGATGAGACTGGGGCAGGGGGGTCTTGAAAAGTTCCAAATTGTTGGTATATGGTCTTTTGAACATATACTGAATACACCGATCAGCCTACCAACAAGCATGCAATGACGGACTTTTATATGTAAGAGGGATACAATGAATAAAAGTTTGAAATAAAAACTATAAAAACCATTTAATGCGAAATTTCAGCTAAAATATTTATTATCTTTGCCACTTATGTATCTTTTCATAATCATAATCCAAAATCCACGTGCACATTTGTATTTTGTTTCTAAATTTATTTATTTATTTATTATTATTATTTTGTTACAGTCTTTATCTGGTGGGAAATACGTAAAATGATTTTACAAAACTAAGACAATTAAATCATGTGTAAATTACCTATTTCAAAATTCCATAATACTACTCTCAAAACAGGCTTTACAGTTATCATCTTGTATTCCTCTTAGTACACTTTTAGTGCAATTACATATTTATTCCACGTAACTTTGCCGTTTTCTGGATAATCTTGTAGAAAATATTTCTCAGTATTCCTTGTCGCTCTTCTAAGAAAATTCCAGAAAATGTTTAAAAAGAAAAAAAAAGTTTAAAACATTGATTCACTGTACTGGATTCCAAGAACTAATATAATGTGAAGGAAATCTCCTTTTATTCCCAATACAATGGTTTACTTCGTAACTCATTTAGAAATGTTCCGCAATCTGAAAGTTATTTGGAGTTTTGCCTCTTTCTTTTCTCGAATCATATTCAGGAACAAATGTTTGCTAGGGTACCGCTCACAAGCTTTTACTCTGTGCAGTGAAAAATAGAGTGGTTTGTTTCACAATGCACCTTTATTGAAAATAACGGGCAATTTTTCATCAATGTTAACGTCTGTGTATAACAACTACCGAAAGTGGAAGTAATAAATTGGCGATAAACCGCTTAAGTATATTAAGCTACACTGCTCAAAACAATTAGGGGAGCACATGGGTTTAAAAAAATTACGCAAAGATATATATCAATGAGTAACATAAAATGAATCGTCCATATTTGGAAGCCTACCAGGAAACGAAAAAAAAAAAACTTTATGTGCAAATTAAAGTTAATGACGTCAAAAACTGGAAATAGGAGATAAGTGCAGAAATCGGGATGTTGCAGAGACGTCCGTTTTATTGTCGAAACTGTTGAAATTCGATAGCGCAGTAGTTTTTTTATATTTTTTTAGGAGACAAGGTTACTTGTATCAACAATGTAATTTATCGGAATCAGTGTAATGGTCTGTTTTTGGCATACTGGAATCCGGGCAAACACAACGTAGTGTCGCGGATGATGTTGGAGTCGTCAGAAGTGTTGCAAGAGGTGGAATCGATTCCAAGAAACAGGAAATGTTAGACGTCGATCAAGGTAAGGTCAGCCACGCACCACTACAGCAACTGATGACCGGTATATACGGTTAACAACCGTCGAAACAGAATAGAGAATGCTACGCATCTGCAAAGACAGCTGTTCTTGGCAATAGGACGAAGGGTGTCCAGCCAAACAGTATGTAATCGACTTTATAAGCGAGGGCTCTATCCACGTAGGCCAATGATCTGCAGTTGCTTGACCCCAGCCACCGTGTGGCCCAAAGAAGATCGGCTGCTGAACATCGAGATTGGGAGCAACATGATTGGAGCCAAGTGATGTTTACAGTCGAGTCTCGATTCAGCTTGGGGACTTGTTCTGGCATGAAGGAACGGGGCACTCGAAATAATTCCGCTTTCGTTCATGAAAGGTCACAATATAGACAAGCTGGTTTGATAGTATGGGGTGGAATCAGCATAGGCAGACATACGGACCTGTATATCATTTGGAATGGTACTTTAACGGGCGAAGGTATGCATACAAGATACTGTGACCTCATGTCATCCCTTACGCTGGAGCCATTGAATATTCCTTTGTTTTGCAAGACGATAATGCTCGACTGAAGAGAGCTCGTCTGATGGACAACATGCTTGAAGCTGAAAAAATACAGCGTATGGAATGTCCAGCGTGCTCTACGGACTTAAATCCAATCAATCATATTTGGGACATGCTCGGACGATGCATTGCACTACCAGGGTCGCCTGTTGCTGTCCGAGACTTGGAGATTGCACTTCTTGAGGAGTGGAACAGTACTCCCCAAAGTCTGATCGATAACCACGTCACATCCATGCCAAACAGGAGTGCAGCAGTCTTAGCTGTTCAAGGAAACTACACGCCTTATTAAAACTCATGCATCATGGCTAAACAGTACCTTTTTAAATCTTTTACATGTAACCAAATTGCTGCCCTAAATCACCTATTCATGTTTTTTTCCACATTTTCAAAGAATTAAAGATGAATTCCAAAGGTTTTAGGTGTTTTTTTCTGTATTGCGCATTGATACACGTGTACTATCCATCATATGCCAATCCGTGACTGTCTTGCACGGTTTTCTTCACTTTTTTCTTGCTCCCCTAATTGTTTTGAGAAGTGTAGTTTAAGTATAGAACATGTTGTAGTCAAAGATTGGGGATCAAGATTCAGGAAAATGTTTATACTAAATCACCTGGTTGTAGGGGGGAGGCGAGTTAATAACAGTATCCCAACAAAGAAAAACCTGCAGAAAATGTAAGCATACTTGGAACATGCTTCAAAAAAATAATAATAATAACTGCGGAATATTTAGAGTAAACTAAAAGGAGAAGAAATTTTTTTTTATTTTCTGCGCATTATATTGAAGACAAAACGCAGATTTTTTTTCTGTTTTTAAAAATCTGCAGAAATATTCAAGAAATATTTTCTACAGATTGATTTTAACTATGTTGAGAGAGAAGTATTTTCTTGTTAGTGAACAAAGTAGTTTAGGGAAAGCATATGCCAAGACCAATAAATTTATCTAAGAATCTCCTAAAAAAATCAGCACTTGCTGAAAATGTTAAGAACTGTACTCACCGAACTAAGAAAGACTGATTTCAACATTTATGCATAAAATATCAATTTACTCATAAACCGAATATTTCTTGACTGAACCATTATTTCAACAGAGATGAAATTACAACATGTTGAGCAAAATTATTGACCGCTTAAACACATTTAACTTCATAATCGCAATGCACAAGAGTTTTCTAGAGCTAGAATATTTTAATGATTATTAAATTTGTTTCGGGAAAATTAGTTATATTTATACAGTAATGACTTCACGAAATTACCTTATTTTAGTACTTGATAACTGAAAACCACATTCAACATATTCAACTGGTAGAAAATATCCGATGATGAATTAATTTCTAATTTTAACTAACCAGTTATTAAACTGAATAAATACTGTGCTTAAAAACCAAAGTAAATAAAACAACTTTAAAAAGCGCAAATACGCAGGAACACTGCTGACACATGTTTCGGTGTTATGAGAAACACCTTTTTCAACACACAAAATTGGATCGATGCAATGTTTTTACTAAATTGAAGCGAAAAATAGGGACAGTTTGTTAAAAAGAAGTTCATTTCTAGAATTAACTATCAAGAATAGTAAAATTTATACTAATCGACCATTTTAATGTAGTAGAACTACATTTCTGTCACATCCGCAATCTAGTTTTAATTATTTTCAGTTTAATTCCTTACTTTAATTTTAGTTTCGAAATGTTGTCAACATTCTTCAAACACTCACAAAGACACTGAAACTAAGAAATTGATAAATAGAAGAATACAAATGAAATAAACAATAAAACATCTCGTGCACACCGCGATAGTTTATTGTTCTCTGGCTCAGATATGCAACATGAAACATGTCGGTACCGTAAATCAAATATGTTATGTAGGAAAAGCTAGATATAATTTACACTGGCTTAATATTTCCCAACATTTCTCGGAAATTTTCCTCGTTAACACTTGTTAAAGCGCAGACGTAATGCTATGTATTGTTGGCTTTACATTAATAGCATAGAACTTAAACAGAAAACCAGTTCTTTCAGTTAGAAAACTTTATGAAAATAAACTCAAATTTATTTTATTTTATTTATTTATTTATTGTTTGGCAGAAATTTCCTACGGAGAATAAAACATTACAATATTATTTCTTATATGCACTATAGACAGAGGAAAGTATTTTACGCAAAAAATTGAGTTTTTTTTATCCCTCGTTCGTCTCTTAATACCTAGTAGTGCTTAAGGAGATGAAGCTCTGGAAAAAATTATACGCACATATTTTAATAGTATAGATTAATTGCCATGTTAAGTATTTTTCATAGATTTACAACTGCTTATAGTTATATTATAAAAGTAACTGCAGCTCAAATTTGGAATAATGGAGTATGAAATACAAATACATGATGTAGATTTAAAATGTTTACATTTGGGCCAATAGTTAATGCATAAATTAGCATATGAAATACAGATCTAGCAATGTTTAGAAGTTACAAGGTCCTTTTCTTCCATTACAAACAAATAAGCTTACGGATGAAAATATATTAGAAAAAAGGGATGAGGCGAAACAATTAACAGTTTCAATATATAAAATAGGGGGTTAACCAAACAACCAAATTATAAGCCAATAGAAAGAACCAATAAGATGTAAACCATGGTAAGTGCTTTTATTTCTCTTCTAAACTTTTTTGCCCTAGGACTTTTAGAAATTTCTGAAAATGGGCCTGAAGAACTCATATTATTAATTTTATTGTCATGAGATAATTTGTTTTAAGAACTACAATTGGTATTAACCATGTCAGAAGCAATTACTGAATTCTTAACGCAACGGCCAACTGGATAAACAGAAACAGGTTTAGAAATATTTGAATTGAAATTGTCATTGGAAACTATAAGGTGTGAAGCCGATTTTTCTTTAATACAAGTGAAGACACTAAATTGAGAAGAAGAAATAAATTCAAAAAATAAAGGTGTAGTGGAAACGGCAAAACTTTTCAAGGCATTAATTTGAGTGCTGTTTAACCAGTTTCTCCTTCCCGAAGTCATCAAATTTGTCAAACTTAGCACGGATATCAACTTTGTCTTTCCGTTATAAGATTCTTTCGTCATATTTTTTGTGCCTACCTGGAGTTACTCTTGCATTTATTTTTGCATTACCATGCATATGTGAGCATTGTTTGTGTTATTATTATATTTTCGAGCTGTTAGTATTATTCTTCTCTCCAGTACAGTAAAATGGGGTGTATAGGAACAGCGGGGTCAATCGGAACAAAACTTCCCGACCGTACAAAGAAATTCTTCATAAATATACTATTGGGTATTTTTCGCCATTAATTTTTTTATAGAAAGGTAAGATCATAGGAAGTAGGAAAAAATTACTTTTGTCAATCTGGCAACGCTACTGGCTTCTCAGGAGGGCTACACGTGGAATGCTATAAAACATCACATTTTCACACCCTGCAAAACTTCATATGCAAGAGCAAATCTTCTTATATTTAAAAACTAAGAGTGTTATGTTTCAATTATACATGTATCTGAACAACAGAATAGCACATTAGAATTTACATTTTTTATAAATTGTGTCATAAAAATGAAGAAATCTGAAAAATGCCATAGGAAAAAAATTTGCGGGGTGAATCGGAACACTAAGTTCTGTTGTTCCAATTCAAAATTATTTGACGGAAAGTGTTTAAAAAATCAAGATCTAACCTCAATTCTTCTAATAAAGACACGGACAAGGATTTATTACTGTTTATCCCTTTTCGTGAGCAACTAGATCTTAGAATGACAAAAAGTAACAGATTTCAAAAGATTTTTTTCTCCAGGAGACTTCTTTTTGCTTAAAATACGAGGGGGGAAGTCACATAGACTTTATATAGTAAAAGTCCAGCACACAGACTGATGAATAAGCGAAAATATATTTCAGGACAATCCCCGAAACCCAGAAAGTTCAAGAAACTAAAGAAAAGGCAGAGTTCATCCCAGGAGATGTTATGAAAAAACTTAAGACAAGTCACGATTGCTGGTTTTAAGGACAAGTACATATTTGTGGACGACATGAGTGACTTCCATTCATGTTAAATCTTTGTATTTCAATTTAAAAGCATTTCTTAAAATTACTTTTCATTTTTCATAAGTTCAAAATTATTTTGAATTTTGACAAATTATAAACGTTTACTGGTATTGAAATTATACATTTATTTGACAGTAATTATCTGTTCTTATTCTCCCCCATCAATATTACTCATGTTTGTAAGACCTATTACAGGTTAAATTGAAAAAAAAAAAATAAAAATTATAACATGTGTTCCGATTGACCCCTATCAGCGGGGTGATTCGGAACACCCATAATTTCCTATATATTTTAATAATAATTGTTCAAAATGTTTTGTCTTTGCTTGGAATATCAAAAGTAAATCAAGACCGAAGTTTTTCCCCAAAAAATCAAATTAAAAAAATCTTTTAACTGCTTTTTTTACAATCAAAGCTGAAAAGTGTTCCGATTCACCCCATTTTACGGTAACGCATAAAGAAGCTAGCTGTACCCGCACGGCGTTGCCCGAGGTATAAAACTAAAACGTCATTTGGTAATAAATTGATATCGCAGAAAGAATAATCAATTTTAGTTCTAATTCAACTATAACTCCTTAACACTATGATATAAAAATAAGACAAAAGAGAAAATAAGAAGAATTTTGTTATTTACAGAAACCAACAGAAATTTTACCAAAGTTTAAAAGAAGAGGGAAGTTTTCTTTCCTAGCTTTAAAAACAAAATAATACATTTTCCGAAATGAAATATTGTAGAAAGAACGTTACAATACCGCAATTTATACGATATTTTATAATTTACCAAGTTTTAATTCCTTAAAAACTGAAAAAACAAAAGCAGACGATTTTTTTTCACAACAGTTAAAATAAAGTCTAGCTTTGAAGAGATGGCAATTGACTTCTCTTTTTTTCAAAATTGTCTATTTTCAGGAGGGGGTGATACGCAGATGAAAATTGAAGAATGGGATTTGCAATTCGTATTGGTTCTAGAGCTTGAAGATGTCACCTTGCTCATCTTCAATACGTCATAAAATTAACGAAATTAGCCAAAGAGATAAAACATTTAAATTTTGCACGATCAATGCAGATGTCTTATTGGACAGCTTATAGTCTACGTAAGTAAGTAAGTCTTTGTTTCACCTCTTCCTGCACCATTGGTCAAGGGCTGCAACAAATCCGATAATTAATTTGAATTGAAAATCTGCGAAATTAGGATTGCAATAAAGAATATACTGCTTGTCATTTTTATTTTTTTCGCCAACTGAATGTAATTACTGCTGCAAATTACAGTCCAACTATAAATAATCACATTGCAAAAATATATTTGGAGCACTTTTTCTTTTAAACTCAACTGATCCTAAAAATTTTAAGCGTTAGTCATAGAATTTTCGTGCATTATTCTTCATAATGATAATCTACTTATATTAAAAACTGAGTATCTTTCTAACTATCTTTCTTTCTAACTATCTTTCTTTCTAACTATCTTTCTATCTTTCTATGTCACGCTTCTTTCTCCTGAACGCCAATGAACTGAAAGTCGAACCAGGTACCGATAGATAGGTAATTTTTCAGGCTTCATTAGTTTCAATCTATATAATTATACGATTTTAATTAGCGAAGATATCAATTAATAAGTAGTCAAATTTAAAGCGATTAAGCCTAATAAATGATTAAACTTCCAAGACATTTTTTCTTACCGTTGCCATTTTGAATTAAAACGTTAATTAAATTATTGAACTATTTAAAATTCCAAGATATTTATTTCTTTCCGTTGCGATTTTAAGGCAGGAATTCAAGTGAAACACGGACGATCGCAACTCACCAATGCAATCGCAAATTCCAAAATTTGGATTCAAGTGAAACGAATTCACTTCAATTCGACTTACAGTAGCGGTTGCAATATGCGATCGCCACGAAGCGACTGCAATGGTGTTTCACTTGAATTCGGCCCTAAATTAAAACGTTAATTAAATTGAACTTTTTAAAATGAAAGAGTGTTATTTTTTTCCATTCTCATTTTAAATACGTGTTATAACAAAGTTCTAACAATTGTTTTTATTCTAATTATTAATGACATATTTTTTCTCAGGTACCATTTTGAAAATGTGTTTTTAAATAAAATTGCAATTGCTGTTTTCAGAAGGGACTTTTTCTGGCTGCGATCCATAAGTAGTCAAATTTAAAGCGAATGTTTAATTAATAAGTAGTCAAATTCAAAGCGATTAAGCCTAATTAATGATTAAACTTCCAAGACATTTTTTCTTACCGTTGCCATTTTGAATTAAAACGTTAATTAAATTATTGAACTATTTAAAATTCCAAGATATTTATTTCTTTCCGTTGCGATTTTGAATTAAAACGTTAATTAAATTGAACTTTTTAAAATGAAAGAGTGTTATTTTTTTCATTGTCATTTTGAATACGTGTTATAACAAAGTTCTAACAATTGTTTTTATACTAATTATTAATGACATTTTTTCTCAGGTACCATTTTGAAAATGTATTTTTAAATAAAATTGCAATTGCTGTTTTTAGAAGGGATTTTTTCTGGCTTCGATCCAAACATTAAAAGAACTTTTTCGTTTAGAATTTTGCAATTAATTTTACCGGAAGAAAGCGGTTTGGAAATAATTTTTTTTGGAAAGGAATTTTATTTGTAATTTAGGGAGAGTGCTAAGTATGCGCTACTTGACATCGTCTTTATTTTTGAGGAAGCATGTGCAAATAATTCGATTGATTCTTTGATGCAGGAAAGCTTTTTAGCGAGCCGCTTTAGCGGGGAGTAGTTTATTAAACTTTTCCTTGGTACTTTAAAGGCGAGCCGCCTTGGCGGCGAGTAGTGAATTGAAACTTTCCTCGCTACTGTAAAGGCGAGCCGCCTTGACGGCGAGTAAACTGTTTAAACTTTCCTCATTTCTTTAAAGGCGAGCCGCCTTGGTGGCGAGTAGTTTTCTCAAACTGCCTTCACTACATTACAGCCCGTGCAACGCCGGGCTACGCAGCTAGTAAAAACAATAAACATCGACAAACATCAACCAGCAAACGATAAATTTAAAGCTAAATTCGTTAACTCAAGCAATTTGCTGCAATTTATATTGAAATACAGTGAACTCTCACTTATGCGCCGGCCCAAGAAACCAACAGAAAAAGACGCATAAGTGAGAGAGAGGCATAAGTGAAGAAGCCTATTTAAAGGACTAAAACGCAACACAGGTTCTAATGAGAGAATGAATAAGAATGTTTCTATAGAAAAGAGACATATTACTACGGTTGGGCAATTACTGTAACGTAACTACAATGATAAGAGAAAACAAAAATTGTAACATACCTAATTACAAACTGTTCCCATTAAAACAATCCATAACAGATAATTGTCCCTCTCCGAGCTCTAATTATTCGCCTTTATTGCTCGCGGAAGGCATTTTTTCCGCATGGACTAAAGAGGAAAGTGAAGAAAAATTCCTTTTTTTTAAAGAAAATAAATAAATTTTTGTACATTTTACGGATAATTCGGTGCATAAGTGAAATATTTATCTTTAGAGCGACGCATAAACGAATGATACTATCATTATTTTGCTATGGAATGTGCTGGAACCATTCGAAATCGTCGTATAAGTGAAAAAGACGCATAAATGAGGCGGCGTATAAGTGAGAGTTCACTGTATATTAATGATGAAGTAAAATATGTTTTGCAGACGATAAATTTAGAATGTTTAACTATCATGTTGTCTCTTTTTTGACCTTATTTGGTTAAAGAATTATTCCCTCTTCTATGCAACTTGTCACATCGCCAAAATGTCTCTAAACTCGCAAAAATAGTACGCGTCATTTCTTCCTTCTCTACCTATTTTAAGGAAAGGACTCGATTTCTCATTTGATTGACAGGTGCCATCTTATCACGGTTTTATTATATTTCATTTGACTAATTTTAATAAGGCTTGGAGTTTGGATTGCTACAAAAACATTTTTAAAATTATTAAGGGAAAAAGTACGAAACAAATAAACGAAATAAAAACGTAACTATGGTAACAACGTGAAAAGTTGATTTCTGTTGATAAAATAAATCATTTCATCTTTATTTTCAAACAAATTTTATTCTCGAGCTTAACCATTTTAGAATCGTTTGGCTTGCTTTGCTGAAGGTAAGCCTTGAATTTCCGAGATTCTAAAAACAATTATTACAGCTCCTCTAAAGCTCATAGAAGCTTCAAACTGACATCATTTTTAGCAAAAAATTTCAAGCTTTCGAATGACATAAGACTTGAAAATGTGTATGAAATATTTCTTCCCTATTTATCGAATTTTCGCAAAGAAGTAGAATAGAAAAAGAACGAAATAGAATTTTCGAAAAATCGCTTCGTAGTGCATAACCTCGTGCTGCAAATTAATTTTGTGCCAAATTTCATGAAAATCGCCCGAACGGTGTTGGCTCTACGCGCGTAATAGACAGACAGAAGGAAAGAAGGAAAGAAAGACAGACCCACCTTCAGCTTTATTATTAGTAGAGATAAAATTTCACGAAAACCGCAATAGTTTCGGTTAGCGACGTAAGATTTATTTATTTTAAAGAGCAGATTTAGTATTTTTTTTAGACTTGATGATAAGCTTTCGACTTAAAAGTATAATTTTCTATGCTGTGACGTGCAATTTTATAAAACATTTTTCATTACTAGTGCTACTATGAATGCTATCAATTCTAAATTCAGGCTGCATTTTGCACACAAAAGTTATTTATGTAACGAAAAAAAGTTGTTTATAACTAAAATTCAGTTTTTGCATTTATTTCACTTTGTGTATTTTCCCTTGCCAAAATTACATATATAAAAACATTTAAAGGAGGCTTTAATCTATGTCGATTGATACTTTACTTTGTGCAAAATTTACTGCATATAAGCACTAAATTTAAATTTACTTTCATGAATTTTCATATTTGAAAGCTTGATTTATTGGCGAAGTACTGTGTATACGTAATGCTTATGATAATGACTTTGCTTAATCCTTTAACAAAAGTTAAAAAAAAAAAAAAGATTTTTGAAATATTAGAAAGCCTTGACCTAGTGCAAAAATCATATTGTTTTTCTTACATAACAGATTCGATTTACGGTAATTACATGTTTACGCTGCTTAGCTTTAGGAAAAGAATTCGAAAGAAATATTACATTATTATTGAAAACTTGCATCGCAATGTGCAAATTTTTAAGTAAATTCTTAGCTTAAATTAAAAAAAATGTTTTGCAGTTTTTCAATATATCTGCCCCTTTTTGGAACGATTTTAAACTTCGTTTAAAATATATTGACTGTAAGTGAAATACGGTGCGGTATTTTTGCACAGCATATTATGTATTGATCGAAAATAGAGCAATTCCAATTACGTTTTTAACATTAAAAAAAGGAACTATTCAAAATTGCTTCGCTTCGAAGTTTTCCCTTGAATATTATGTCCTATAAAGTACAATTCCCCCTTCACTGTTCAACGAATGGCGTTCCAAATTTCATGAAATATATATGAAAAATCTCCTTATTTCACTTTAAGTCTTATCTTTCTCCATTTATGCGACATCTTGTATTTAAAGTTGAGATGTAAATCAATTCAGGCGTATAATATTTTTATGTTATACTCCGTGAAATGATAAAATATCATTTTCTATAATGTAATACGAATTTAAGCTTTTCGAACCACGAATCAGTTCCGTTATTGAAGAAAAAAATGGAGGAATGGTCCCGAAAATTCTGATTCTTAAAAATGATGTAATCCGTTACTCACAAAAAAACAATATATATTGGTTTTGCTTCAGAAGAACGTTTTGCTACAGGAGCAGACTATATCTGTGGGAATGTTTTCAATTGAAATAAGATTTTATGCATGTAATACAACCGCAGCTTGGTTATGCTATCCAGAGATTTCAGCTGCAGACTTAGAATTTCTGTCTTTTGAAATTTTACGAACTTTTCAATTCGCATTGCAACGATTTGGACAACACTGCAAATGGATTTATCAGTAGTGTGCAATACTTTTTTAGTAAAAAAAATAATAAGTAATCGACCTGTTAGCTGTATTTTATGAACTGTTTTATTTTTTGATTAGGGACGGTAACTCAGTGCTTGGTAAGATTTTATACTTTATTATTATGTTATAATATCCTTGTTCTAGATTCCGCAGCATCAAGATAAAAACGTTCCTTTTTCCATTTATGAAAACAATTTTAAAAGATGAAGTAGACTTCTTAACCCTACACTGCATGATTTTTTATTCTTTGATCTCTTCTTCCTCTCAGGTGACGATATCATATTCATGCTCTAAGATTTCCTTAAAAACTGATAAATAGTGGATATTGGATCATATAAGGCTCGTTATAAATTCAAGAGATATATTTACAGTGACATTTTATCTATGTTATTATATTTATTTATTTATTTATTTATTTATTTATTTATTTTTTATAATTGCAGGCCAGAAACTACATTTTAAGCTACTTCGAAAATTTTAATTTCTGCAATCTCGAGAGACGATTTTTGTCTCCTAAATGATCCTTTTGCACCAATCTTTTTGGATTCATTTATAATTCACAGACTGAATTAATTCACAATGGCGTATTAATTTTCTAAGTACAGATAAATACCGTGAGTAGCCATTTTTGCAAGCACAAGTTTGTCTCGAATTGTGTAACAAAATGCAATGATTTTCTGAGCAGAGTTGACCATTGTCACTTGATCGAACGGAACAAAAACTCGAGAAGAAACTGACTCGAAAGTTTTTATCTGTTTACCTTTTCTATATATAATTCTCAACAGATTGTTCTCTTTAAAAGCCCATAGGGAAGAGAAACAAACAAACTGCTACACGCGCACTACTTCCCCTTTCTCAACATTATTCCTGTATCATAATACTGCAATCCAGCGCATGAATGGCAACCGTAAAAGAAAAACGGAACACTCACTCGTATTCGAAGACTATTAATACTAGAGACCCGTTTAATGAGTTATTTTTTCAGGAGTAATGTGTTCTACAAATTTCTATTGCTAAATTATTAATAGGTCGTCTCCATATAAAAATCGGCATCAACTTTAAAATTTTCTATGAAAACTCCCCTTTTTTATCCCTTATTTGTGATCAGCATCATCATTTAACTTTATATACCAAATCGTTCAAAATTTGCTCCAGTCATTGCTTCACAACTGAATTGAGAAAAAATCACCCCGTAATGTTAAAAAAAATTTTATGCGTGTATAATACCTAAACCATGTTGGATACCGCAAAGATTCATTTTTATATCAAAGTATGAACCAACCCAGCAATAAAAACGTCCTTTACTTATTATCAGATGAAATTCTGAATTTTTTATGAATTATGAAATTGATGATCTGGAACCATATTATATTTTGATGTAGAAACAGTCTAGAAGTGACTTCAAAGGAGTATCCAAAATGGGAGCTCAAAATATCCAGTAGTTTTTACGATATGCTAAAAGATCCATTTTTCGTCCAATTTAGGAACCATATACAACTGTGCAACCTGAAACAACAGCAGTGAATTTCTATGCAAAAAAAGGGGGAATATGCTTATCCACGAGTTGCAGAATATACTCAGCATTTTTATAAAGCATTTTGTTTTCAACAGTAACTATACTTTGAAAGCGAAACGGTTAATAAAACTGCTGAATATATTTTAAACCTGGTGGACAATCAAATTTTTTGTCCAATAGTGAGTCTGCTTTAATAGATATGCAGCAATTCAGAAAACTTTTTACGTAGATACTTGTTTTTCATAGGAGAATGTGGCACCTCGGAAGGTTATTCGGAATAATCTGTGACATTTCAGCGTTTTTTTTTTTAATTATGGGCCACGGTTTTAACATTATTGCCAATCCTAATAAAGTAGTTTATATAAATACAAACACTTTTAAGACGTAACCTCTCTCCGGAAGGTATCTGCTGCCTGAGTTAGTGCGTAGATAAAAATATGTATCTACCTTTGTTTAATCAAAAAGATAGAATGTTGCATTTTTTCATTTGAACCCTAACAGTAGGATGAAAAATGTTATAACTTTAACAAAACCCTACAATTTTTAATTAATTACTTGAAGCAAACATGTTATAACGAGTAGCTTTAGTTAATTTCTTCTAAAAAATACGATTTGTCTACTTTTTAAACTTAGACCTTAAAGTAGCATTTTAAAAATGGTAGTGGGCCCTAAATTTTTGTTCAGTCATAACTTTTGTTCTACTGGTCCTAAAGTAATGCCGCTTGCTACCCAGCTTACTTTTTGCCTTTCGCACCTAACTATGTCATTAAATGTAGGGATTTCCTTTTAAAAATTCAGACTTAGTGTTCATTTCACTTTGTATATAGCCCATTATCAACATTTTATTCACATAGTTTTAAAGAAGACTTTAATCCATGTCAGAAAACGCCTTTCTTTTGTTCTTATCAAGTGCAACAGCCGAATAATTCAAAGCGCTTCGTCTTTTTTGCTCTTTTTTTTTCTATGACTGAACAGTACAATACTGGAAGCAGAGGCTCCAGTTTAAAACTAAAATGCAGTTATAAACTGTAAAATTAAAACTTTTCCAGTTTTTACTATAAATTAACTGTATTATACTGTAAGAACAACAGTATAATACTGGCAGCAAAAGTTCCAGTTTAAAACTATAAAATGCGCAGTAAAATTAATTAAAATTAGCAATTTTACAGTTTATTACTGTAAAATTAACATTTTGCACTTTATTACTATAAAATTAGCTATATTAAACTGTAAAGACAACATTTTTTTTTGCAGTGAGCATCAGAAGATATTGAACAAACAATAAGCATAAATACAATTTTGTACACTTGCTTTTAGAGCATTATAAATTACAATTGAAATGTTAAAACACATGCTCTTTATCACTGGCATTGTTATAAAGAATGGAATAAAATTAATTAAAAACTGCAAACTCCAAATTTGAGAAATTAATTGCAATGATGAATTTCAGGAATTCGTGCGTTACCGGGGAAATAGAATTTAAGTACACACGGAAATCAATAAATTTCTCTGAAATTCCGCACGTGCCAAAGTTAATGGTTTCACTTATGGCAATTACCATGGTTATGTAACCACAATTGGCTGTTTTTCTTCATAAGGCTGTACATAATACGAATTTTCTTTTGAAAGTCAGGAAAATTGATCAACTGGAAAGTTATTGCTTTTTCATTTTTACTAAACTGTTAAGTACCGTCAGCTGGGGTAAGATTGGCCCAAATCTAAAGATTTGTAATAGTTTTATCAGCGATATGTCTTTTGACATTGATTATATTAATTTTCAATACATCTTACTGGGGTCGTGGTGGCCCGATCGGTAAGGCATCGGACTCGTGTCCGAAAGGACCCGGGTTCGATCCCAGCCGATCAAAGATCCACCGTCTTGATTAATGGTGACTGGAAGGCGTTAAAAATGTCGTGGTCACAAAGTCCTCCAAGTGAAACGATACCTCTGGGGTGCTAGGGCCTATGGTTCGCTCGACCCTAAGTTCTGGTTAAAAATTAAGAACAGAGCGCTCTTCAGGGCCCTATCCCGGTTAAACCACCAAGCTGGTAGGTACGGGGGACCCTGGAGGGTGAAATGAAATGAAATACATCTTACTGTGTAAACAAACCTTGTATCTTTAAATTAAAACCATATTGAGACCTCTCAATCATTTAGCAATATTATGCTGCATTTTTTTAATGTTTGGGCCAAAGTTGCCTCGAATTGGGGAAATTTTGTCCCATACTTTTAAACCATATAAAACCTGTGATTAGTATAGGTTGGGCTAAAGTTAGACAAGATAAAATTAACACCAGACATATTAGTTTGCTGTTTTACCTGCTTTTAATTCAAAAACATCCATAAAATGGGGAGAAATGGGAATAAATGAAACAAACTTCATTTTAGGGAAAAATATTGTATTGCATAAAAATATAAATCCAATTTAATTACAGGGAACCCATAGTCTGCCATTTTTATTAAATGTTGTTCGAAAACATGCTCCTCTTCATCACTAAAGATTCTTGCACGTCCTACATTTTTTAAATGAATCCCTTTAAGTTTGTTTTTTATTGTAGACCTAGGTATATTATACATTTTTTATGCAGCTCTTTGGGTTAAGGCACCAGACTTAATAGCCTCTAAACACTCCTCTAACACTTCTGGTTTGTAATTGGCGTAATTTCTTGTACCAAGAGGTTTTATCCGATTTCTCGGCATTTTTCCTGCAAAAAAAAAATCCAAAAACTAGTGCCTTAAATAATAATAAAAATATTTTAAGTGGTTTATTAAACAATCTGCTTATAAAATAGGTACCAATCAAGTTTTATATCAAAAATAATGTACCTTGGGGTAACTTTGGCCCAGCCACCATCTTGGGACAAAGTTACCCCAACTCTGGGCCAAAGTTGTCATGAAATGATAAATCGAATTATTTTGTAAATAACAAATGTAACAGCATTATCACACCAAAAATACTTGAAACAATTAAATATATGATATCGTTATACACTTACTTACAAGTAGCTCTTCAAAAATTAGCGTTCACAAGTAAAAGTTGAGAGACAACAAATTTTACCACTTTCTCAAAGTAAAAATGGAGCAGCACTAGAGTGAATATGAAATATAGAAATAACCTCCACTTCATTAACAGTCAAGCCAGTGGTGCTACCTATCCAGTAAGGCCTTGTCTAGGCCGATAACTCATCATTATGAGTACAATATTGGACAACAAAACTTTTTCTAACTTTGGGCCAATGTTACCCTCATAGGTCCAATCTTACCCCAACAAACGGTAGTGTTTTTAAATAAAATAAATAAAGTTAATCTTGGCTTTTTGGAGTTACTTGTACTCGTTTGTCAAAGTGGTTAAATGAGATGTTAAAACAAATACTTCAAGACTGGGATTTAACGTAATTCTGGCTGAAATGGTTGTGTTTACCAGTGATAATTTAAATGAGTCCTTATATGGGATTATTTTACATAACATACAATTAAACAAAGAGCATCAATTAGTAGCTAATATTTTGCACTTAAATTACCTTAATTTCTTGTTCGACCTGTATACGAAATGCAAAACTTCTCAATTTTACTCTCACTAAAGTATGTTAGATACTAGATTTGTAAAAATTATGCAAGTAGAGCAATCTAAACTTTTTTTCTCTGCACTGCAGCCATTTTTATATATAGGTTCAGACGTGTTGGAATGGGTAAGTGGAGTAAAATAGGTACTATTATAATTTGTGTGCTAAGAAAAATACAGTGTTTTCAATACAGAATACTGGGCAAAACACTGGGTGACATTTAAAAACAAATTCTAGAAAAAGCTTTCAAAAAAAATATTGTGTTATTTTTTTTAATGGATTTTTCTCAACGGATAAAACGGGGTCATATTCTTAGTTATCAACCATTTCTGTGACTAAGGAGACATGATACTGATAGACTTATGATCTTCATCCATGGCAAAAAGTAAGTTTCAAAAATTGTCACATATCACCTTTATCCACTTGCCCCTTCAATTATAAGTGGGTAATTCTCTAGAAATAAGCGATTTCTTGTCTCGGGGTCATAGGAGCTTTAGAAAAGTTTTTCTCATTTTTTCACCAGTAATCATCTTTTGAAGAACAAAATAACAGGCAATGAACACTGCTAATTAACATTTATTTGTGTGAAAGTTAAATATAAGTGTTTACCATGCTGTTGAATCTTATCCTAATTTCTGTTTTTCATGGTCTGCTTAGATAAAGAAATGAAAACTAAAGGGCACTTCCACGTCAAATCAATCAAAAAAAAATAATAATAAATTTTTGACCTCGACATCTCCGATTTTAGCAAAATTTAGTGTGAGGGACACATATGACGAGATAAGTAATCCTGCCAATTTTTAGATTTTTATCTTAAAAATTTTACGAAATATAGGGTTGTAAAAAACAGCAAAAAGTGCGAAAAAAACGAAAAGTGGTTACATGCAAATGACTGTAACTACCTACCAGGGGTCTTCTCTCTTTGCTTGACTCAACAAAGCTGAAAGGGAAGTGATTGCTTCAAGCCCTTTTTTCCAATCGGGGAAGGAGGGTCATCGCTTAAGATAGTAATCAAGGAGAACATTGCCTTTCCGACTAGTGTAAGTTATCTGTTATGCTAGCGACACGTGGATACAAGGGGCAGAATTAGAGCAGTGGGAAACTATGAAACGAACGAAAATTTTGAATGCTCAGAATAAATTTTTGCATGAAAAAGCCAACGAAGAGTTATTTTCCTCAAAAGTACTTTTTTAATTTGCTTAACACCAAATCCAGTCACCGGTCACCTATATTATCCCCTCCCGCCTCCTCCAACTTCGCATATCAATTTTGAGCAGACATTTTGACCGTTTAAATACCTCCCCCCCCTCCTCTCTTAGTTCTTAAATGATGATAGTTATCTGAGTAATCTTAAAGTTGGAAAGATATAATCCATATCAATAAAACTAAGATTGTGTGTGTGATGTACTATCATGTTCGTACCTTATGCAAATCCACAGTTTACGTCGGATCTGGAAAAAACTTGGCAGGGAGGTATTTGAGCACCTAAGAGGGGTCATAGGGTGGTCTCATTGGAAAGATTGGGAAAAATACCCTTCATGAAAGTTTCCTTCCTATGGTTTTGAAAATTGCTAATCGATATTTAAACCCTGAAAAAATATACGGGTTTTCGAAAGTATGGGAGAATCAATTTTAAATTGATTAAAAATTAAAAATCGTGTGCGCGTGTCTAGCTTAAAGAAATCATTGATAAGAAAAAGATGAATAATTAACCGTTGAAATGTTTTTCTTCGGTGTGGAAAATTTCAATTCTTGCTTCTGTTTTGATTATTTTTTGGCAATTTTTCGTGCGGGCAAAATTTGAGATGAATTTCCTTTAGAAACATGAAGAAAAGTATAATAAGATGTTCTAGTCACCGAACAGTTCAATACTGTAATCACTTTAACAGCTTTAAATCCATAAAGGTGGAAATTAGATGCATTTCCGTCAGGAACTGTGGCGCGTACACGATGTTTACTGTGTCATACAACGTTTTCCGTCCGTTCGCATGTATTTCTCAGAGTTTAATTTCTAAGCAGATATAGACGATAAATTAACAGCAAAGATAGAAAGACGGTACGCTTTTCACAGCAAATATTAGTTTTGAAAAACTAGACTCATTTTATCATACCGCCGGTTGCTCGACGGACCTGTTTTAGTCCAAAGAAATTCATATGAAAATTGTGCTAAACTAGAGGATGAATTACCGATGTTTGGCATAGCTTGAACAAAATCACTGCTTAAACTCAATATATATAGTACAAAAATAAAAATTTGAAAATCTCTCTTTTAAAAATCGAAATCTGACTTCATACGAGTGTACGCATAGGTTTCTGCAGCACGGAAAACGTGTTAAATCAGAGCAGGGGGGGGGAGAGACCTTGTTGTATGTGGTACTTTGCGAATAAAATATTTTTTCCTTTATTCACGCGATCAATTGAATCAGTGTTGTCATTTTCCGATTAATTGATAATTTTTAACTTTGGAAAATGATAAATAAGATTTATTTAGTCTAGCTTGTTTAGCTATTAATTCGAATTTCTTTCAATAACCCGAGGAAAAAGTAAAACAATGCACTAATAACAAAGAAATATAATAATATGCACTTATAATAATAAAAAAAAAGCAACAGCTTTAAATTCATGAAAGATGAAATTCCCCAGATACTACATTTCCTTCTGAAACTGGTGCGCCTGAAAATTGTTTACTGTATCATACAACGCTTTCCGTCTGTTTGCCAAAAGCTTTTCAGAGCTTAATTCTTAAGCCCTAATGGAGGATGACAAATTGTCAATTGGAAAAAAAAAAGAAAGGTGGGTACACTGTAAATAAATATCAGTTTTTTTTTTTTTTAAACATATTTATTGCACAGCTGGCTGCCCGGCGGATTTATTTCAATTAGAAAAGTCCATATGTGAAACTTTTGCTAAATTATAGGCTCAATTACCGATGTTTGACATGCATAGGTTGAACAAAATCACTTCCTAAACTAAATATAGTACATTGTATGTACAAAAATAAAAATAGGAAACTCCCACGTTTATAAAATTCGAAACCTGATTCCTTACGAGTGTACTCAAAGGTGTCTAGAGCACGAAAAACGCGGGTAATAAGACGAGATACGAAGGTGAAGGCGGGGGGGGGGACCTTGTCTGTATGTGGTAGGTTGTGCAATATTATTACACTTTAACGTCATCATTTATTAAATCACCAGCTCAAACCGATATGGGTCACGCCCAAATATTGAAACGGATATTTACTTCCCCTATGTATTGTGATGAAATATCATGAGAAAATATAAAATAGACGAGTACAATTACTAGTATATCAGTATTATTATTCATGCTTTAAGGGCTAATTTCGTGATCTCACATTCATTTAATCTGAGTATAAGAAGAATGGAGTGTAATGCGACAGATTTCTGGAAAATGTCTAGAAACACGATTTGTTCCTCAGTGATAGGAAACCTATAATCCATTCAAAGTACAACTTTACAGGGTACAAATATAGCCAACAGTACTAAGAGTCAGGAGAGGGCAATAGCAATTAAGCCCCGAACCCTGACTTTGAGAAATCAACAAATTTCCACAATTGTAGGTGTAGTGTCTGTTGTTTCTTCAATAAAATATGAATTCATGAACTTTGAGCAATCTCATTAACAACTTACAAAAAATACGGACCCATTTAAAATGGAATACATTTACAAAGCATGAGGAAAACGTTAAATATAACTTCAAAGACAACCGAATAAAATATTTGTAGTAAAAATTAAATGTGTTAAAATATGTCCATTTTTGGGCCCCTGCTTTAGGCCCTAACGTGAATCCTGGCTACCATTTTATATCCCGACAGCCAATAATCCCGACAATCCAGAATCCCGACAACTGAAGTCTCTACAGACCAGAATCCTGACAGGGTCAAAATCCCGACAAGCCTGAATCCCGATAGGGTAAAAATCCCTAAACGCCAGAATCCCGACAGGGCCAAAATCCCGACACGTCCAGAATCTCGAATAGGCCGAAATCCCGCCACGACCAGAATACCAACAGGGACGAAATCCCGACACGGCCAGAATCCCGACACAGTCAGAATCCCGACATGGCTAGAATCCCGACACGGTCAGAATCCCGACGCTGCCGAAATCCTGACATGGCCAGAATCTCGACAGGGCTGAAATTCCTACAAAATATAAATACAAACACTAGTTACCTTAATTAAATGGACAGTTCTCAAAAGGAGGGAGCAGACACAGACCTAAACTTTAAAGCAATTACACCAAATAACTATTATTTTAACTAACTCAAATATTTTAGAGTAAATTTATTGTTCTGTATAGAGACAGGAATTGCCATAAATTAATTTTAAAATGTTTTTCAAATAAATTTAAAAAAATGTTTCTTCTTCCTAAAAAGGACAATTTTGGGCATTCAAAACGTTAACTGAGCAAACATATATTCAAAAAAAAATTCTTTTTAATTACTTCCTAATGTTTTAAAGAAAGTTAACCCTTCACTGCACGATTTTTTATATTTTCATGAAAAAAATCATTTGTTACCTTTTAAATAGCCCAGAGTTCAGGAAAAATGAAGAAAAAAATTAATCTTAAAAATGTGCATCAAAATGATGTTTTAATTGTTTGTTCTATATATGGCACAAATCACATAGCATATGCTTTGTTATACCGATAAGTGTAATAATCTACATTGTGTTTTGTGCCATAAGTGGTATAAACAAACTTTCCACTAAGTGTATTTAAACATTTTTAGAACAAAGGAAATAATGACTAAGCACACTTCTAACGGAAATGCAGACACTCTTCCCTTCAAAAGCAAGAACTGTAATACCTAGATTAGTGCAGCTAACTAGTGCATAAAAATCACACTAAACTGTTATAGCAATATTCCAGAAGGGGCACAAAGCTCAGTTTAACTGCATTCAAAAATCATAGGAATATATGAGGGTTTATTTGGTTTGTGCCAGATCTGGCACACCGTGCAGTGAAGGGTTAAGGGCATGAATCTCAAACTGAATAATTTTTTGATAACATTTTCCACAAATAACAAAAGTATTTCTTAATGAATATATGTGAGAAAATAAAAAAGTTTAACATTAAACTCCGGGTTGCGAAAATTCAATTTTCAAACTTCATACCTTTTGATTCCCCCCTCCCCCTTCCCCCACAATATGAAATGAATTTGGGATCAGCAAAAACATTAATTAGTATGTGTAACAAATCTTAATATATAAAAATTACGTGTCCCTGTGTTTGTGGCCAATGGACTCCTCAGCTACTGAACCGATTTTAACCAAATTTTGCACGCAGTTTCAGTTTGGTCCAACTTAATGATAGGATAGTTTTTATCTCAATTTAGGACCGCAATATATTTTTTATTGCAAATTATCTATTTAGCTACCAGCTTTTCTGTATTCTTGGCTTCAAAAGTTAAAATCTGCTGCTGGGTTGTCAGTTGCTTCGGAAGCAAAAAGCAATAGTGGTAACGATTAAGGATGTTGAATCGGTTTCTGGCATATTCGTCCCGCTTTTCTTAATTTAAATTGTGCGTATAAGTATTATTAAATCAATATTCGGAAAAGTATTATTTGCTTACTTTTCCTTTACTTAATTAAATTTATTAAAGCAGATTAGATACTTAACATATGCTATTTTGCATGTTTAAAAAATATTTTTCACTCATGTTTAGGTACAAATATTTTTTTAGAAAAATTATTTTAGGGAAAAATATCATACCTTTTTCGAGCTTTGAGTTATAAAATATTCATATTGTTTAGTGATTTTTATGCCAGGTGTATTTAGACAAAGAAAGGCTCACTGCATTATGTGATCTTTTACCTATGTAATATTTTAATTTTTAGTGATTTAGTTCAGAATTGTATTTGCTAAGCGTATCCATCTGCAGCAATAAATTTGCAAATTATCGTTCAACAATACATTTGGTATTTACTATTTAAAAAACAAATTTTTAGGAGGGAAAATGTACTGTTTTATGATGCGAAGATTAAAATTATTTTTATACACACAATTTTTACCGTCACATTTATCTTTGTAACATAAATATACACCTCATAGTTTGTGATTCAAAATTCGACTGTTTCGTAAATATCGTACCTTTTCGGGTTTTTATGTTATACAATATTCATTTTTTTGTGATTTCGTATTTCAATAGTATCGTAATAAAAAAAGGTTTTACTGTAATTTGTGAACTTTTACCTGTGTAATATTAAAATTTAGAGTGATTTTGCTCAGAATTGTATTTTCTAAACGTACCTCTCTGCATTCATAAGTTTTCAAATTATTACTATTATAGCTTATTTTTTTATTATTTTTATTTTTTTTCCTTAGTAAATACAAATGTATTCTTGGACGACAATTTGCACATTTATAACCGTAGGTAGTACGGTAGTTCGCTCAGTATATAAAATTTGTAACTAAATCACTCTAATTTTCAATTCTACACAAGTAAAATTCGCAAATAACAGTAAAACTTTTTTTAATATCTTTTATTTAGGTACGAAGATTAAAATTATTTCTATACACACTATTTTTACAGTCACAGTACTTTGTAACATAAATATACACCTCATAGTTTGCGATTCAAAATTCGACTGTTTCGTAAATATTGTACCTTTTCGGGTTTTTAAGTTATACATTTTTTTTTTTTTTTTTTTGTGATTTTGTATTTCAATTGTATTGTAATAAAAAAAAGGTTAAACTGTAATTTGTGAACTTTTACCTGTGTAATATCAAAATTATAGTGATTTTGCTCAGAATTGTATTTTCTAAACGTACCTCTCTGCATTCATAAGTTTTCAAATTATTACTATTATAGCTTATTTTTATATTTATATAAAGTTGATCTCTATAACGGTAAAGTTTTTCGTTTCTATTGAAGCATTATTGTTTAACCCAGTGGTTCTCAACCTTTTTACAGCTACCGCCCCCTTTAGGATTGAAATTTTCCTCAACGCCCCCTTTGCGGACGGGCAAAAAACTGGAAGAGAGGGAGGGAGTATAAAGCAGTTTTCTTGACCGGTTTAGCTCTTTTATTTTTCCCAAACAGATAATTGAAAAATGGTAATAGAAGGAAAAACTTATGCTTATTTTTTTTCTTTCTAAGATAACTTTTAGAAAAAGGGGCATTTTTTTCCCTCTAAAAAGATGCGTCATGGTAACAATCAAAAGCCTAGAATGAGTCCATTAAATGAGTGAACCATTTTAAAGGTAAATAAGAACAGCACGGTTTGAAATAAAAATGCACCGTTTTTAACATTTCTATTAGAAAAGGAAAACCAATATATATTTGAGAAATACACTTCGTTCAAATAGTTCCCTGAACAGTTCGATCCCAAACAGTGTTGTTCTTATTTACCTGCAACTATGCAATACGCATCCCCTATTTATTACGTACGGATATAGGATTTTACTATGTAAGGGCGATAACAAAGCCGGACCTTCTATTTTTCCCAAGATGGACAAAGACTTGAAATTATGTCCCGTACCTCTCACCTTTAAAGTTTATAAATCAAGTTTTAATTTAAAAAAAACTGAAATTAGTTGAATCTACAAATTACAAGATAAGTTCAATTCAAAGAAATTCTTTTTTAGTAATTTATTGCTTTGAAGGTTAGATAAGATAACAAAAGTTATAAGTATGTCTTTAGCGACATCAGAGTAAAGACGGTGGTGAGATATCGGAGATATCCCCCGAAATTTGTTTTGAAAACAAAGTCTTGAAAATGCAGTTGCTTTAATCTTAAGTTTCGTGGTGTTGAGACGTAAGTTCAGATTCCGTTCCGAGTGAAACATTTAAAATTGACGTAATTTTAGACAATTTTTAGTAACATTAACTAGGAAAAAAGAGGTCCCTCATAAAGATTTTTCAAAATTGAGGTTATTTTAAGGCTAAGTTTAGTACTGTTAGGGGGTCAGAGCTCATTCCAGGGATCTCTGAAATTGAAGTATAGAAAACGCAAATTTAAACTTTTTGTTGATGTTCAGGGAATTGCAAAGGTTCGGGAGTTCTTTCCGGAAATTTTTTCACATTTTACTCTGAAAAATGCGATTGTTAGCTACCTTTGGTGTTGTTAGGTTGACACAAAAAGTTGGTCAAGTCAGGTTGCTCTCATCAAAAAATTTTTAGAAACTGATCTCGTAAAAATACAATTTTAGTCAGTTTGGTCAGGATTACAGAAGAAGCGTGTTGTTCGAGATTCGCTCCCGTAATTATTTTGAAAAAATCATTAGGCTGTCTTCGAAAATTAAGGTTTCCGTAGCTCTTCGACGAAATTGTCTAAAAACGAAATTTTAAGCTATGTATGGTTATGCAAAAAAAGGGGTGGGTAGTTCTGGATATTTATCCCGGAAGTTTTCAAAAGTGAAATTTTAAAAACACAATTTCTATTTACATATAGGCTGCCCAAGTTAGGTGAGCAGTGAGGGGACTCTTCCTCGAACAATTTTAAATGCATATCAACAAAACACATTTTTAGGATATTTTAGGCAGTTACGCTATTAAAGGGAGGCGGGGGAAGGGGCGCCTCCGAAAACTGTTTTGAACTGAAAGTGTTACTGACAAATTTTACTCTGTCCTTCATGACGGTGGAAGAAAGATTAGGGTTCGGAAAATAACTCCAGGAAATAAATTTCAAAAGCAATATTTCAAAGTCCTTGCCAGCATAAGAGAAGATTGTTTTCTGTCGCCCCGCTCAAAACATGGCTTCACAAACACCTTTCACCATATACCCACCGCCCCCTTACCGCCCAAAATATGTCCACCGCCCCCCTGCAGCCCAAAATATGTTCACCGCCCCTCAGCATCCTCTCACCGCCCACCGGGGGGCGGTATCGCCCCCGTTGAGAACCACTGGTTTAACCCATGCCTTAGCCACAGCAACGCGTGGCCCGGGTCAGCTAGTAGTATATATTAATTAGTATATATTCTATTAGTGATTGTATTTATGTTATGTAGGGAATTCGACCCTCTCGAGGTTCTGGCTGTGTCGGGATTTTGGTCCTGTCGGGATTCTTACCTTGTAGGGATTTTGGCACTGTTGGGATTCTTACCTTGTAGGGATTTTGGCACTGTTGGGATTCTGGTCGTGTCGAGATTTAAGCCCTGTCGGGATTCTGGCCGTGTCGGGATTTTGGTGGTGTCGGGATTCTGTCTTGTCGGTATTTCGACCCTGTCGGGATTCTGGCTTGTCGGGATTTTGGCTGTCGGGATTCTGGCTTGTCGGGATTTTGGTTTTCGGGATTAAGGGGGTGTCGGGATGTCGGGATCATGTCCGGATACCCCGTGATATAACGGAAAGTCGTGAGTTCTATATATTCTATTATACTCTTACCGCCGATTGCATTTATTTTAGGAAGAAATAAATTTAAAAATGGTTAATACACTCGTATAAGTTGAATGGATTGTTTCATATTTAAAAAAGCACATTGGAACATGTCTAAAAAAACTGTAATGTTTGCCATTTTCATAATCGTTTGAGTTACGTGTTCGTATTCATTAATTTAATACCTATTTTCAGTTATACAGGGTGTTTCAGAATTCGAGGGCAAAAACTTAAGGAGGGATACTGCACATCAGGACGAATAATATGACATAGAAAAGTAGAAGTCCAAAATGATTTACGAAGGAGATAGGGGCCGTTTCAGTTTAGGGTCCGAAATTTCAAGAATTTATAAAAAACGGAAAAATATATCGATTCTTTTGCCGTTTTCACTAAAAATATTCTTAATACGAGTTCTTTTTTGAAAAAAAATTGATGAAGACAAATTTCAAAAATTGCCGAAAGGGACGTTTTAGACTTTGGAGCTAAAAACAACTACTTTTTACCGGTTTTTTGTGTATTTTCGTAACTGATTTCAAAAGTTTAAACTCAAACTTAGATTTTGAGCCCGAAATATCAACTGATTTCGGGTATTAAGTAGCGCAATACTCGGACCAAAAGTCAAGAATTGTGTTTTTCTGTCTTCAGACCTGTCATATTATGGGAAAAAAAAGTACTGAAATCATGAGGCGGTACTAATGATGAGAATATAAAATGAGAAACAAACTTAAAAAACTGAAAAAAAAAAATCTTTATTTTCTTTCTTTTTAAAAAAAATTTTCAAAAAAATTTATTTTTATTTTTATTTTATTGTTGTGAAAATCGGCATCTGAATTTATTTTCGCGTTATTAGTATCGCCAAATGATTTTAATACTTTTTTTTACACGAAACGACCAGTTTAAAAACAGAAAAACACGATATTTGACGTTTGGTCCGAGTATTGCGTTATTTAAGTAAAACGTAGTCTTTTTAGCTCCAAACTCTAAAGCACCCCCCTATTGGCAATTTTTGAAATTTGTCCCCATCAATTTTGTTTTAAGAAGAACTCGTATTAAGAATATTTTTAGTGAAAACGGCAAAAGAATTGATCATTTTTTTCGTTTTTTATAAATTTTTGAAATTTCGGACCCTAAACTGAAGCAGCCCCTATCTCCTTCGGATATCATTTTGGACCCCTACTTTTTATACTATATTATTTGTCCTGATGTGCAGTATTCCCCCTTAAGTTTTTGCCCTCAAATTCTGAAACACCCTGTATAGATTTAAAATAGATCCCTGCAAAGGGATGTATGACACGGAAAACAACGCATAGGCGCAAGTTTTTGACGGAAATAAGTATGATAAGTAAGTGTTCAAAAATTTTAACTGTTTTAATTTTAGAATATCTTACTGTATTTTTCTTCGTGTTGTTAAAGGAAATTCAAATTGTCAACTTAACGAAGCAGAATTTTTTTTTATTATTCTAATTTATGACATTTCTAAATTCGAAAAATGAGATCACTCATGCAATTGATTACGTGGATAAAGAAACGCAGCAAAGGAAAAAGGATTGCACTAATGTGTTTTGAATTTTTCTTGTGTCATTTCATTAACGAAACTAAAACTTAACTGAAACATCCCTCCCCCCCCCCCATCATCAATTATAAAAGACATATTTTTCAATTTTTATCTTTGTACAATATTTCGCTTAGGCGGTGATTTTGTTCCCCCTCAACCTGCATGCCAAACATTCGTAATTGAGCCTCTAGTTGGCAAACTAGAGGAATGGGGGCATATGGATTTTTCATATTAAAATAAGTCCGCCAGGCGACCGGCAGTGCAATGAAAATATTTTTAAAACATAACACAAAAATTAATAAAAAAAATAAATAAATAAGTCAAAAAACAAAGAAATAAATAAACAAATAAACGGAATTTGCTTTAGTGTTCATTCACTCGTCAGTCTACCCAAAATCAGCAAAAGGGAAAATGAATAACAGTATACTTCTTCCCTCAATTAAATTTTTCATTAATACACTGAAAAAGATATGGATCAGTAATGTGCGAATTCAGACTGAGAAGTCGATGCTTCTATTGCAATTTTTCAACTGTAGCACAAAAGGAGAGTCACCTGTAGTACATTAGTAAAAGAGAAAAGCAAGACAGAGTATCTGGAACGATTTCCCCGATTATCTTCAAATACAAAGGCTTTGAATTGCCAGTACCAGAGGAGACCGCCCACTCGCCGTTCCTTATTAATCTTCCAACGAATTCACGTCCCACGATTTTCTTGGAATTCGGAGCCAAAAGCAATGGCAACCCCTTCGCCAACCCCGAGAAGCTCCAGTTCGGCTTTGGCGACGAATACATGTCATCTGCTCCTAAATGTTGACTTTTTTGTCGTATTAAAAATTACGTCTGTGCTGATGTTTTCTCGGCGGAACATGAAAACAGGTCACGAACTGAGATATCTACTATCTCTGACATGACTTTCTTACGGCAGGCTTTAGTTTCAAGGTCATTCATTATAACTTTTGTCCTTGAATATCTCAAACCAGGCTCCCTTAAAATTTCCTTAAAAATATATTTTATAGCTCTAACACTATTCTTCACCCACACCAAAACTTAGGCTGGCACCGCAATGACAAGGTACGCAACAAAAAAAAAAAAATCAGGAATGTTTACATATTTTACATTAGGGAATTCCGTATGTTAGGTCCATCATCTTCTTGACCTCACTATTTCCAATTTTAATGAAACTTGGTGCGATCGACACATGACAAGATAAGTAATCCTGCCGATTTGTAGATTTTTATTTAAAAAATTGTACGAAATACAGAGTTGTAAAAAACAGCAAAAAGTGCGAAAAAAAGACGAAAAGTGGTTATATGCAAATGACTATAACTTCGCTCCTAATTGTAGCAGATCAGAAATTAAAAAACCACTGTAAAGCTAAAAAATGGTGCTTTCTATTGATAAATTTCATGACTTTCTTGCGACAGGATTCAGTTTCAAGGTCATTCACTCATTGTGGCTTGTGACCTTGAATGTCTAAACTTGGTGCAAGTAAGTCATGAAATATATCAATAGAAAGCACTATTTTTTTAGCTTTACATTGGTTTTTGAATCTCTGTTCTACTACAATTAGGAGCGAAGTTATAGTCATTTGCATGTAACCACTTTTCAGCTTTTTTTCGCAGTTTTTTTCTGTTTTTTACAACCCTGTATTTCGTACAATTTTTTAAATAAAAATCTACAAATTGTCAGGATTAATTATCTTGTCATACGTGTCGATCACACCAAGTTTCATTAAAATTGGAAATAGTGCGGTCAAGAAGATGATGGACCTGAGATACGGAATTCCCTAATGTAAAACATGTAAACATTCCTGATTTTTTTGAGTACCTTGCCATTGCGGTGCCAGCCTAAGTTTTGGTGTGGGTGAAGAATAGTGTTAGAGCTATCAAATATATTGTAACGAGTCCATAGCACCTTCAACTTTCTTAAATGAGCATTCCAATCTTGAGGAAGTAACTATAAATTTATTTACAAGTATGTACACTTATTTACAAAAGGAGCAGGAAACAATTGCTAAACAACCAGCAATTAGGTATCAAACAGTACACTGTACTCTCAACAGTAACTCAGCACCGTATCTAACGTGAACAGTAATTAAGAAATTACAAAAGCAAAACAAACATTCGCCCAAGCGAATATAACGAGCGAGCCTCTCAGAAATCAAATCTGAGAAAAACTAACTGACTGTGTTCAAGGCCAGCTATTTATACTCGGAACGAAATCTCGACAACATTCTAGCAAAATCTGGAGTATTCTGTTCATTCATAACTTAAACAATCCATCCAAGAAAATTCTAGTGATAAAAAGAAAAACCACGCGAAAATGTCTTAATGCTTATTAAATGTAGGGCAAGTGTAAAAACTACAAAACGTTACAAGGCCGGTATACAAGTGATAAAGGTGATATCCTCAGATACCCTTGCAACATGACGCCAGATAAAACCAAAACCAATGAAAATGATGCAAGGCAGGAAAAACAACAACTATTTACAATATTTGTAACAATATTTTTTTTTAAAGAAATTCTAAGGGGGCCTGTTTTGAGATATTCAATGTCAAAAGTTACAATGAACGACATTGAAACTTAAGCCTGCCGTAAGAAAGTCATGTTACATATCAATAAAAAGCAATATTCTTTAGCTTTACAATGGTGTTTGAATTTGTTTTACTATAATTAGGAGTGGAGTTACAGTCACTTGCATGTGACCACTTTTCGTTTTTTTCGCACTTTTTGATGTTTTTTTTACAGCCCTGTATTTCGTACAATTTTTAAGATACAAATCTAAAAATTGGCAGGATTACTTATCTCGTCATATGTGTCCATGACACTAAATTTCGTTGAAATCGGAGATGTCGAGGTCAAGAAGGTGATTGATTTGACGTGAAATTGCCCTAAAATGAATTTCAAAATATATTTTTACGATATTTCAAGTTTTCAAAGTTGATTTTTTTTTTTTTTTGTAAATTCATGCATAAGCAACCAACATGTTTCTTTCACAGCTTAAATGGGTCCCCAACATTTTGCGTCATTATCATGCAACAGTTTTTACAGGCTTTCAATACCACTAGGTGCTACTGGTAGCTCAACTAGTGTCAGTGGCAGCCATCATAACTTTGTTCATGAAATAATAATTTGTCGATAAAAATTTCTAATCTTCCTTATTAGTAATATTTAAAATCAAAATAAATGAAAAAAGTCTGTCATTACTCTTCATTCTTAATGAATTATTTTTAACATTATCTGGCAATTTTGCTTCTTTTATGCTTATCTTAAGTAAACCGTTGATTAAAATAGCATCTTAACAAAAGCCATTAAACATGTTGTTATTAAACATGTGGATGACAAAAATAGACTGCGGGTAAAATGATACAAAGTGCATTATTTTTAATATTTTATATGCTTAATTTTTCGAAAGTTGACTTAAAACCTGAATACTTTATTCCATAAGTTCCACGAAGTCCATTAGAAAATTAGTCTATCTGAGTTTGAAAAGAAGTTTTCAATATTTTTATTTTTATTTTAGATAATGAATTCTAGGAAGTATCAACTGGTCCATTGATTCTAGAATCAAAAATGAGGAAAAAATTGCTTTATTAATATTTATGCAATTTATAAATTTAACCCTTAATGGCTCTAAAATTGATGAAGATTTTTTGTGAACTTTTGCAGTTAAACAAAATTACGTATCTTGCTTTTCCAGTGGCGTATATAGGTTTTTGGAGGGGGCCCATATAACCGCGCTTCCCCCCCCCCCCCCACACCAAACTTTCTTTCTTTTTTTTGTAATTATTGTAAGGCTCGAAGAAATTTTCAAAATTGAAGTAAAATAGTGTGATTTTTGGTATAGATAGGGAATAAGAGCATTTTCGGTTCCCTCCGAAATATTTTTTTTTTAATTGAAGTTAATTTTAGGCTATCTTTGATGACGTTAGAGGTTCGGCACTCCTCTGGGAAACTTACTGAAACTAATGCTCTGAATGAGCAATTTCAGGCCATCTTTGTTGACGTTAAGGGAGTTATGAAGACTCGAGGCTTGAAATACGAGTATTTCGACACTGCAGCACAACTCAGGATATGTTTGGTTATGATAGAGTAAAGGAGAACGAGAGGAGGTTCCATTTTTATTTTTTTTTTTTTTAACTGAAGTTCATTTCAAGTAATCTTCGGGAAGGAAGAGTTCAGAGATCCTCCGCTGAAAGATTTTCGAAATACAGAAACGCAATTACGGATTCTCTTTAGAGACAGAGACAAGGGGTGGTTAGGGGCCTCCCTCTGAAATTTTTCAAAATTGCAATCTTAACCGTGAATTTTAGATCACCTTTGGTAGTAACAATATCAAGAAATCTCCTCCAGAAATGTTTCGAAATTAATGTTTTAACAAGTACTAAGCTTAAATAAAAAATTTAAAAAATGATCCGACCCTCATTGCCGACCTCATACTTAAACGAACTTCACTGGTCTAAAAGCAATTTAAATTTAAATATATTTAATTGTTTTCAGGAAGACATGGTAAACACGGAAAAGGGAAGATGATCCTTTTTAATAAATTTGCTAGTCACAAAGACAGAATAAAGAAGTATTGATTGTAAATCCTTTTAAAATCCTTATACTTAAAATAAATTAGAAGTATTTTACTTGTTAACAAAAATTGGCAACAGATAAACATTTTAAATCATTGAGTTGTCTTTCCTTGTCGGCCACCGACGACATGAGTTTGCAATCGCGTGAATAAGGGGTTAACGGCATTTGGTAAAAACGTTAAGATTTGAGTTCTATGTAATATGGAAGTTCTAAACACATTCTATTAGAGGCAAAAAAAAATATCTTTCTTTGTTTTAAATTTTCAAGTATATTTTTACTTTTAAAATCGCGAAAAGGGGTTTAAAGGTTTTTAATTATCTTCGTTAATGAATATCATCCGAAGACTCAACCTAGCAAAGAACACACTCGATCAACTCTCCTTTCAAAAAAAATTAAAAAACACTCAAAATAGATAAATCGGTCTTTCCGTTTAGTTGCAAGAGTGCCACAGACAGATACACAGACACGTCAAACTTTATAACCTCCTTCCTTGTTGCGTCGGGGGTCAAAAACGTTTTCATTGGAGTTATCTTTCATCCCGTCAAGAGAGCATTCTAAATTCGGTAGCTGCTTCTTCTAAAAATATTTGGGTATTGAAGTCTTAAAACTTTAATTGAATTTTACGTTCCATTTAAAAGCGAAATTTTAATATATCTTTTTACTCTTCAAGGGGGGTCATGAACCCTCTTTGAATTCGTGCTCTAGGTAGCGCTCTTGAATTTGCGATCGTCGAAAGTTGCCATCCGGTACACGGGCCTCGACTTATTACCCTAAATCCAGCATTGAGAAGCACTATTCTTTCATTTCAACACATGTAAAGAGATTGAAAGGTACGTGCCCTCTATCGCTTGGCGGGCCCGGCTTCTACCTCCTTTTTGCGGAAAGCTCGCAAATTATTAATGAACAAACTCGAACTGAATAATTACACTTAATTTTAAATTTCTTGCTAGGGAGGTAAGTTAAGGAGCGTAGCATTGTTTTGAAGACTTATTTCTGACTGACAAGAAAAAATGAAGGAATGAAAGAAAGACAGAGAAACGTAATTTGCTGACTAATAATCTGCATCTGTTGAAAATTTTTAATTTAAAGATTTCTTTTTAAAAGAATGAAGATTTTTCTCAAAAATGTAAGCTTTTACTAATTGAAAAATTTTCATTTTCCCAAGGCACGTTCTTTCTTTTTCTAGCGTAACGCCCACTCTCAGTAGTAACGCCTACGGTCTCTTCGACCCTTGAATAGCACCACTGCTTGGTGCCATCTAACAAATTATTATTATGATCAATAATTATTTATTTATTTAAGTATTTCAAGCTAAAAGTATGTAAAATGTTTGTGAGCAAACTAAAGCCGAAAAATAATATGAATATGACTACCTTTATTTAAAAAAATATTCCTGATTTTTTTTTTTTTTTTGAGAAAACCCTAACCAAATAACTACTTTTGAAAAAATCTCTTCCGATTTCGGGGGGGGGGGCAGGCCCCCTCGGCCCCTCCCTTATATAAGCCCTTGTGCTTTTCTAAAAAGTGCCAAACTGCACTCTTTGTAAAAAGTTAAAATGTTTAGAATAAAAACTAACAAATTTCTGTAGGATTTCCGTTCTACTGGACATTAAGATGGAGTAACAAAATGTGAATTCTTTAAAGGGTGGCTCGAATGCGAAAAGTTAGGGATTTACCGATCTGAGCAATGTTTGTTCATATGATCAAATATAACTGCGAATCTTATGAGATGTTACTGGAAAATGATTTCGTATTTCTGTACTAGTCCCGTACAACTTTCGATTTCCTTTAAGAAACAGATGCACAATAAATGATTTCATCATTCAAAATGTCCACATACTAGTGACTGTTAATAAAAGTGCTAATTTAAATCCCACATGAATTTCCTAAGCACTTACAATTTTTTAAAAAAAAAAAACTTTTTTCACACAGAAAACTTTGTCACACATACAATCCATGTTGCAGCGCAATCTAGCGCTATGAATCTGAAAACTACGTGACGTAGCTCCTTGGTGCGCTTGGCATACCTTTGAAAATGCATCATAGTTTCAGCTTGATGGTTTTTCACCAGTATTACCGTTTGATTAAGTTTCAGTTTCAAAACAATATGGAATAGCTTTTTAAAAAGTGCCGCGTTTCGGTATGGGATTATTTTTGAAAAAAAACTTATGTTTTTATTTCCATTTTGTTTTTTTATTCTATCGCATTTTTGTTCGGAGGTGATTTTTTATACACTGCTCAAAACAATTAAAGGATATTGCATGTTTCCTATAAAAACAAGGGTTTAAACATTTTTTTAATTTTTTTTTGCATAAATGTTAAGAAGAGAGTTACAAATGTAAATTTCGACCATTTCCCAACTTCATAGTATGCAAATTTTGAGTTTGATGTCCAAAACGAGGCTTTAGCGGCAGCGAATGAAATTTCACTCTCACTTTACTATAAGATAAGGCAGGAAAGAATGTTCGACGGTCTGTAAGAGCATTGTTTCGATGTGTGCCATGTCTCAACGAAGACATTTGACCGATTCAGAAGCTTCTAGAGTTGTTGGCAGACTAGAGGGAGGTCAAACACAAGCCGAGGTGGAGAAATCCATTGGAGTTTCTCAAAGTGTAGTTTCCCGGATCTGGAACCGTTTTCTAGAGACTGTAAGTGCAGCCCATAGATCAGGGCAAGGACGTAGACCGGCTACACTGCCCAATGAAGACCGCTATTTAGCTTTATCGGCTCGGAGGCACCGAAATATGAGTGCCACTCAACTGCAACGACAACTTTGCTCTGCTACTGGCACCCGTATTTCGACACAAACTGTCCGAAATCGACTCCACGCCGTTGGCATGTATACCCCTCGACCAATGGTGTATGTCAGATTGAGTGCAAGTCACCGTCGTGCCCGTAGAGAGTAGGCAACGGAGCACGTTAGTTGGGGAAGAAATGAGTGGTGCAATATCCTGTTCTCTGATGAGTCCCGCTTTTCCCTTCATTCTGATAACAGGCGGATTTTCATCTGCAGGGAACGTGGCACGAGAAATAATCCAGCATTTGTGCGCAAAAGTGTCAAATTTGGTGGTGGAGGTGTGATGGTATACGCCGGCATTTCCATTGATGGTCGAACCGACCTCCATATCTTCCGAAATGGAACTCTGACTGGTCATCGATATAGGGATGAGATCCTCAGACCTATTGTCGTTCCTTACGCTGCAGCAGTTGGAGATGACTTCATTTCAATGGACGACAATTGCAGGCCACATCGCTTTATCATGGTGAATGATTTTTTTTGAAGAAGGAATTGTACTTATGGAGTGGCCAGCGTGTTCTCCGAATATGAACCCAATAGAGCATGTTTGGGACATCCTAGGAAGACGAGTGGCTGAACGCCTATTACCTCCAGAAACTCTCCAGGCACTCGAAAGAGCTCTTCAGGAGGAATAGGGCAGAATACAACAGCCCTTCATTAATACCCTCATTGAGTCCATGCCTCAGAGGTGTTTAACACTGCTAGCTGTCCAGGGAAACCATACCCCCTACTAAAAGTGGTCCTCTTCAAAGGAAACCCTTTTTTCATTTGTTTTTCTCATTTTCAGAAAATGTGTTTTTTTCCTTTTTTTCCCCTTTGGTACCCAAAAGCTGAATAAAAAGCATTTTTTTCTGATAAACTAATGTATTTTTTATCTCTTATAGCTTACTACGTGTAGTCGATAATACATCAATCAACCAAAATGGTCTTTAGGTGCAAAATCAACCCAAAATCTCAATATCCTTTAATTGTTTTGAGCAGCGAAGCGCCGCGTTTTATGGTGGGAATATTTTTTAATAGTAAAATTTTTCTTTTTGTGAATTTATTTATTTTTGTTATTTTCATACATTTATGCTTGGGTATGAATAGAATAAAAACACATTAATACATAACAATTAATATTTTTTTATTTGATAAATTTTATACACAAAAAATTTTAATTATGTTTCCCTTTCGCGACAATAGAAATAATAACATAAATTCATATTGAAGTTTTTCCATTTGCCTCTACGGAAAAAATGGCCCGAATTCCTTATAAAAGATTAATAAGCGACCTTATTTTTCGGAGGTTAAAAATGGCGGTGCACTAATAAATCTGAAATAATCGGTAGTCGGCAACTTTGCAGATTATACTGTATGTTAATCTTGGCCGATTAATCAGCTTAATGTAAAAAATATTTTTACAATAAAACTACTTTAAGAGCTTAGAATATATATAATGTAACTAACTATGCTTAATGAATTTTAGTCAATTAATTGGCATTTATTTTATGTTTTCATCTACTTATTTATTTTTGCATTTAATACAATTATTTATTTATTTATTTTTTAGACAATAACGACTGCTTTCACTTAACCATTGAATGGCATTTGCTCCTTTTCAGAACGAAGGAAGTAAGATAAATATCCTTAGAAAGCTCTTGAGAGAATGTGTAAAAATGGATGTGATGCAAAATCTCATGAACACAATGATCTATATTAAAATAAAAGTAGTTGGAGCCTTTTATTATTTTTATTTTTTTGTTTTATTTTTTTGTTTTTTTCCCCAAAGTCATTACGAAGTCAAGTGATCTAAACAAATTTATTTTCAGTAAGCATGTAATAAATGACTAAAATACAAAACATAAAAATTTGCTCTCATATAGTTTAAAATTAAATTACTTACAAATTGAGATCAAACATGATGACACTGGTTACGCCGCTACGAAACTGCTGGCCAACAACCTTATCTAAAAGTTGGGTATATCTTCACACTGGTAACAAAACCTACTTTACCCTAATCTATTATCTCTACGCTTTTTAAGTATTGCGGTACCATGTTTCCGGACCTCTCTTTGTTGCCCTAAAATATTTTCAGCTACAAGTATTTTTTAGCTAGAGTGAAGATATACTCAGTTTCTGTATAAGGTAATTTATCTGCAACTCGGTTACAGCTGTTCTGACTTATGAGCCCAAAGCAAGGGCGAAACTGCAGCCTTAAAATGCTGTAAAAGAGCTGTTCTTTATTGCTTGCAACTCTGACTTAGCTCCGTTTGTGAGATGATATTTTACGATCTTAGCTTCGTTGAAGTAATGATATGTCTCATGTAACAAAACAATATTGTGATGCATTAATTACAAAACAAGAAATTCCTACTTTAATGTACATTGAAACTACTTATTACTGGATTCAGCATGATTTCGTTCATTTTGCTCAGGTTTATTATCTGCAAATGATTAATTTTTTTTTAGTTGTGGAAACATTTTTTTGTTTTTGAGAAATACCTTTTGCACTCTATTATTTTATTTTCTCGGATTATTTATGATGAAAATTCTTATAATTTGCTAATTATATATTTTGCAGTGTTTGATAAGAAACATTACACTTTGTTTATGCCATTTTTCTACTGAGTTTATCGATACAAATTTATTAGTTTACTTTCTGAAAGGTAAATTTATGCTTCAATTTAACATTATATTTGCTGCAATTAGTTTTTAAATTCGTAAACTATGCATGTAGCGACAAATGAGTATGCAGCAAAAATCCTTCAAATTTTACCAGAGGCAAAGCGGTAGCGGGTAATGATAGCATGCAATATGTTTTGCATACAGTATACAGTTGTTTTGAGGTTACAAGAAATATATATATATATATATACTAGCTGACCCGGCCACGCGTTGCTGTGGCTAAGGTATGGCTTGAACTATAATGTTTCAATAGAAACGAAAAACTTTATTACTGTTATAGAAATCAACTTTATATAATTATGAATTTGAGGTCAAAATATGAAAACAATCGAACAAAAATTTCCTAAGTTTGATAGAAACAAAAAATCAACAAAAAATGTAGCATTTTAGTACTTAGAAATATTATATTCAAGCTTGCAACAATCGAGTTAATTAAAAATTTGCTAATTGCTATTGTAACATTTTATTTTTAATGTAACATTTTATTTTTTAATAATGTAGGTAGGGTAGCTAATTAACCAATATTATTTGTTATTTTTTGAATTATAAGCATTTTTAATTTCAGTTTAACTCAACACTAATCGGGGCACAATATTCCTTGTTAATCTATCTCTTGTAAACAAAAATAGATTGGACGGTTTTCCCACACGGGAGCAAGCGACCTATAGTTGCCCATGGGAAAAATATGAATTTTCTAAATCTAAACCGCAAATTGACATTGTTTGTCCTTGGGACTTATTAATGGACATGGCGAAAGCTAAACGATTGGGAAACTGTAGCCTTTTGAAGGGTATTGAAGATTCTGACGGTGTCATTGGGATACGTGGCAACAGAACTACTTCATCTTTAGACTTGCCAGTCAAAATCATTGCCTCAATAATGTTCCCGGTGATTTTTTTGATAACTAAACGCGTACCATTTCATAATCTCGGTGGATTTAAATTACGTAGAAGAACTATGGGTGAAACAATTTTTAATCGCAGATTATGTGGTGGCATTCCGGGTATGTTTAAAGAATTTTAGCCAAGAATACAGAAAAGCTGGTAGCTAAATAGATAAATTGCAATAAAAAATATATTGCGGTCCTAAATTGAGATAAAAACTATCCTATCATTTAAGTTGGACCAAACTGAAACTGCGTGCAAAATTTTGTTACAATCGGTTCAGTAATTGAGGAGTCCATTGGCCACAAACACAGGGACACGTAATTTTTATACAGGGTGTCCACTCCAATCGTGGACCAATAGCTAATTTCTAAACCGTTAGAGATAAGCATATAGTATATTTAGGAAAAAATCTCCAAATTACGAAAGGAATTTTGGGTCTATTCAATGTTTTTCAAAAAACCAAATTTTGAAAAAGTTACGAAATTTAAATTTTTATACAGCCCCCCAGTCCTATCAATCATATTTAGTAAAACATTCTTGACACTGTAAAGTTTAAAACTAAAAAAAAATCACTCCTCTACCACAAAAATTGACCGAGTTATGACGTTTTGAAAAATCAAGATTTTGCATTATTTCATGACGTCATCGAGAGATCGCTTAAGGGACCGTATGCGAAATCCTTCAAAATCTTGATTTTTCAAAACGTCATAACTCGGTCAATTTTTGTGGTAGAGGAGTGATTTTTTTTTAGTTTTAAACTTTACAGTGTCAAGAATGTTTTACTAAATATGATTGATAGGACTGGGGGGCTGTATAAAAATTTAAATTTCGTAACTCTTTCAAAATTTGATTTTTTGAAAAACATTGAATAGACCCAAAATTCCTTTCGTAATTTGGAGATTTTTTCCTAAATAAATTATATGCTTATCTCTAACTGTTTAGAAATTAGCTATTGGTCCACGATTGGAGTGGACACCCTGTATATTAAGATAAGAAATATTATTACTTGTTTACTGCGCTCTAGAAGCTGCCAGAACGTGTGTTTTACGGCGCTCAGCCATGGAGGTGTTAAAAAAGGCTTAGTAAAAAGGCTTAGCCAAGAACACAGAAAAGCTGGTAGCTAAATACATAATCTGCAATAAAAAATATATTGCGGTCCTAAATTGAGATAAAAACTATACTATCATTTAAGTTGGACAAAACTGAAACTGCGTGTAAAATTTGGTTAAAATCGGTTCAGCAGCTGAGGAGTCCATTGGCCACAAACACAGGGACACGTAATTTTTATATATTAAGATATTACCTGTTTACTGCGCTTCGGAAGCTGTCAGAACGTGTGCTTTATGTCGTTCAGCCATGAAGGTGTCAAAAAAGGCTTAGTAAAAAGGCTTAGTAAAAAGGTTTAGCCAAGAACACAGAAAAGCTGGTAGCTAAATACATAATTTGCAATTAAAAATACATTGCGGTCCTGAATTGAGATAAAAACTATCCTATCATTTAAGTTGGACCAAACTGAAACTGCGTGCAAAATTTGGTTACAATCGGTTCAGTAATTGAGGAGTCCATTGGCCACAAACACAGGGACACGTAATTTTTATATATTAAGATAAGAAATATTATTACTTGTTTACTGCGCTCCAGAAGCTGCCAGAACGTGTGTTTTACGTCGCTCAGCCATGGAGGTGTTAAAAAAGGCTTAGTAAAAAGGCTTAGCCAAGAACACAGAAAAGGTGGTAGCTAAATACATAATTTGCAATAAAAAATATATTGCGGTCCTAAATTGAGATAAAAACTATCCTATCATTTAAGTTGGACCAAACTGAAACTGCGTGTAAAATTTGGTTAAAATCGGTTCAGCAGCTGAGGAGTCCATTGGCCACAAACACAGGGACACGCAATTTTTATATATTAAGATATTACCTGTTTACTGCGCTTCGGAAGCTGTCAGAACGTGTGCTTTATGTCGCTCAGCCATGGAGGTGTCAAAAAAGGCTTAATAAAAAGGCTTAGTAAAAAGGTTTAGCCAAGAACACAGAAAAGCTGGTAGCTAAATACATAATTTGCAATTAAAAATACATTGCGGTCCTAAATTGAGATAAAAACTATCCTATCATTTAAGTTGGACCAAACTGAAACTGCGTGCAAAATTTTGTTACAATCGGTTCAGTAATTGAGGAGTCCATTGGCCACAAACACAGGGACACGTAATTTTTATATATTAAGATTAATCAATCCTACTGGTCGAAATCAAACACCTAATTGTGAGAACTATTCCAACACTGTTGTTTTACCATATTTTCCCAGAATCAGCTTTCAGATTGCCAGAATTTTAAAAAAAGTTCAATTTTTCGGTCGCCTTTTCTCCAGTGAACAAATTACAATTTTCGCAACTCAAACATCCTGTTCAGGGTCTTGATAGATGGGGTATTTATAATATTTCATGCCAATGTAAATTAACATATATAGGACAGACACGACGCGCTTTAAAATTAACACGCGCTTAAACGTTGTCTTGTATTTTTAACTTCAAAAAAAAGTTTGTCCAAATCGGAATATTCATTCAAAAGTTATTAGGGGGGGACAGACAGACCGACCGACAGACCGACAGACCGACCGACACACAAATTCCCCATCTCAATACCCTACTTTCAAATTTTTAATTTTTCGATATTTATTTAATTTTTTTGTTTCTTTTTGACTTTTTTTTACTTGGCGATATTTTTTTTACTTGGCGATATTTTTTGGACTTGGCGACATTTTTTGGACTTGGCGACATTTTTTAGATGCATTAAGCCAATTTTAATGCTTTTTTCGTTTCTTTTATTTTTAACGGGAAAGTAGGCTAAAAAAGGAGTAAACCGACGTTGGTTTAGCAAGGTTCAAGTCAAAATAATTTTGGAAAATTTCTCATTCTAGTTTTTTGCTTTGATGAATGATGTTTTTTGCTAAAATATAAAGAAACAAAGATTCTCAGAGCATTTTTTAAATCTATGATAGGAGAATAATTAAGTTGAATGACTCAAAATTACTTCTGGTATGCCACTCTGGCGTAAATTGTATTCTTTAGAAATTGTTGTAATGAAAATAATATTCACTTATATCGAAACTGCAAATAATACTTTTGACATGTTCTCATACATAAATAGTTTTATTAGGAATGCAATACATACGAATATTGCAGCGCAATGCACTCTTTTTATATTAAATATAAAGCTTAAATTAATAAGACACATTTGAGGATGTTTTATTAAAATTGTTTTTTAATCAAATAAAAATCATTGTAAGTGTGTCTGATTCTAAAAGTTCCGGAATTTTGAAGTAAATTTTTATTCTAAATTTCTATTTTTACAACTGCAGGGGGGGGGGGTGCACTAGTTTCCTAAAAGCAAACATTCAGTGAATTAATAATAACATTTATCAGTTTTCAACATATATGCATGATAAAAGAAATAATATTAGCAAATCGTAGTAACGTTTCGAAACTACATTAAAATGAAACTCTAATTGAATCGTTTATTTCGAAAAGGTAACATCTCTATTTTGATCTCCTCTGTCTCTTTAGAAAATTAAACAGCGCACGGTTATATTTTTTAATATCATAATCAATGAAAAAAATGCCTTTAGTTAAGTACACAATTACTGCTATAATTTACCAAATAACCATTGATTATGACATTCAAAAATATAACCGTGCGCTGTTTAATTTTCTAAAGAGACAGAGAAGATCAAAATAGAGATGTTACCTTTTCGAAATAAACGATTCAATTATTTTTTTACGTCTGGAATTTTCAACTTAAATTATATTGAAGAGAGGTAAGTATAAATCTTGAGGTGGGGTATATCCATATCAACATTTTTATTTCAGATCATAATTTAATTTTGAAAAAAAAAAAAATATGTGGATATTTTAAAGCGTTATGATTCTTAGACTTATCATTCCTGTATGAAACAATAAAAGATAACTTTTTTCATGCAGTTATTTTAGGTAGGGGAATGTGGGGCAAAAAGAAATGGCAAAATATTTTCACATTTTGCAGAGCCACATATCTAGCATTATTTTAACAGAGTCCTCAGACATACAGTCTTTTCCTATCAGCAAATAGATATATCTAAAGATAGACGAAAAAAATAAGCAAATCGTTTTCAAAGTGTGATAAACTTATTGTAATATTCGTGTTTTTTCAAAAATATATTTTGTTATGATACAATTATAAAATTATGTAATTATCATTTTAAGTATTTATTAAGATCTACTGGTATCCAATACAATAACTAATTCGTTCATATTAAGTGAATTTTGATTTTAAAAGTTCAATGTAATTTGTCAAGTGCACGTGGGGCAAAGCATTATAATTTTTAATCACGTACGTATTTCTTTATTTATTAATTAATTTACATTCCTTTTTTCTATTAATTCACTTATTTGTTCATTCGTTTGCTGATTTTCTTATTCGTTCTCTATTTCATTATCTCATCTCTTTTCTTATAAATTAATGAGTTTATTAATTTGTTTATTCTTTTATTCGCTTATTTTTCATTAATAATCATTTATGTATTTGTTTACACGTTCATTTGATGAAAATTACTGTTAATCGTAAAATAGAAAATTTTTCATAGTAAAAATATTGCACTTTTCACTTTGCCCCATGTTTTTTTAAGGTAGAAAATTTCTACCTTTTTTTGAAGGTGAAAAATAACTGCCAAAAATGAAAAAAAAATATTTCAACGCAAGTTGTCATACGAAATACATTATTCAATCTTTATGTACAATAATTTTCGGAACAAATTTCCGATGCGTTCATTTTGAAATAGGTCAGCTATTTTAACTATTTCACTTTGCCGAGCATTCCCCGACTATTTTTTTTCCCGTTTAAGGCTTTACTGGTGTTTAACTTTAGCGCATTTTTCACAGTTCCTCTGGCGCAATTTCGAAAAGCCGTAAATTTCTTATTTTAACACTTGTTTTTGTTGTAAGTTGAATATATATATATATACACTGCTCGACATTGAAAATGCAACACCAAGAAGGAGTGGTCAGAAATTGATGAAATTTGGTAAGAAGACAGAGACAGCATGGAACAATAAGTGATATTTATTTCAAAATAAATAAGCAAAATTTAGAGCGAGGACGGCGTCGGCTCAGTAAGAAGTAGGACCACCGCGGACAGCGATGCACGAAGAAACACGTCTAGGCATGGAGTCAATAAGCCTGCGGATGGTGTCCTGAGGAATGGCACTCCCTTCCCTTTAAACCATTTGCCACAGTTCGTCCTCTGAACGAGGCAGTGGCAGGTTCTGCAAACGGCGTCCGATCACGTCCCACACATGTTCGATTGGTGACAAGTCAGGAGAGTATGGTGGCCAAAAAAGCATCTGTACACCTTGTAGAGTATGTTGGCTGATTCGAGCACAGTGAGGCCGGGCGTTATCCTGTTGAAAAATTGCATTTGGCAGATCCTGAAGGTAGGGGATTGCCACCGGCCGCAGTACATTATCTACATATCGTTGGGCCGTCATAGTGCCCCGAATACGAACTAGAGGTGATACGGAATTGGATGCAATAGCGCCCCAAACCATTATGCCACGTTGTCGCGGCATAATGTTCCACAGTTACTGCCGGATTCGATCTTTCTCCACGTCGACGCCACACACGCATGCGATGACTATCGCTGGACAAACAGAAGTGGGTTTCATCTGAGAACACTACGGTTTGCCATTCTGCCATCCACGTCGCTCTGGTCCGGCAGTATTCCAAACGTTGGAGTCTGTGCTGTGAGGTCAATGGCAGTCTTCTTAGCGGGCGCCGAGATTGCAGGCCACGTGCAACCAGTCGACGGGAAATGGTTCTGGTCGACACAGGAACATCCAGGGTACCTTGCACGTGCTGCAGAATCGACGTACAAGTGACTTGCGGGTCCGCCACAGTTTGTCTGTGAATCCGTCGATCCAAGCGGTCTGACGTCACTCTGGCTGCACCTGCACCCCTCAATGTGGCTACATTTCCTCTTTCCAACCATCTCCGACACAGCCGATGCACAGTGCTTGCATCCATGTGGGTATCAGCTGCAATTTGACGTATGGACTAACCTCCCCTTCTCAGTCCGATCACCATACCCCTTGTAAAGTCGTCTATAAGCTGGAAGTGTCTTCGTTGAGGACGGCGTGGCATTTCCTCCTATCACACGTATCCTTCGAGACAAAAACCAAATTTTTCCGATAATTAGTCTGGCAAAAAAACCAACATGAACATAGCCCACTTTTCAACTTCATTCTCTTATATCTTACTTCACGTGCGTCGGAGAGCTGCGCATTTCATATCATTTGCATAACTCAGTGACGTGCGTCTACGGCAAAATTTGCATAAATTTCTGACCACACCTTCTTGGTGTTGCATTTTCAATGTCGAGCAGTAAGGATGTTTAATTGTCGTATCTCAATACCATAGCTACTCGCATATGGGCAATTCCACAGTAACTTACGTTACATTTTGACCAACTCTTATGCAGTTAGCTCCTTAGTACAGACAAATATTGTTATAAAAACCTTGTACAAAAGCATTCAGTGAAAATGCCAGTCAAAAGCAAAATTAAAATGCAAAAATATTCGATGCACTTAAATTTTACAAAATTTAGCAGTCAAAAATAAGGTAGTAACTTACGTTACACAAAAAGGGAACGGCATAATATGAAAATTGGCTCTAAGGCAAATTTCTGCTCTATTACAGCTGTTTTCTTGTTTGAAGTATAATTTATCAGTTTCTTATAATATTTAGGAATTAATTTTCGTAAATTTAAAATTTTATTTTAAAAATTGAATTTTATGAGAATTTTTAACTGGGTAACTTACGTTACAGTAACTTACGTTACAAAATTCACTTACAAGCATATATTTATTACAAAAACTAATGAATGAAAATTACAGCTTAGTTTAGATCAAAATACTGAAAATTAACAATTATGAGTTAAATTTACAGAAATTTAATGCCAAACTCAATGATCAATCAAAAATATTACAATACATAAGACTTTTAAATGCATACTGGCCGCTGGTATTAACAAGTTCAGGTAATTCTATTTTCGATTCATGTTTTCTCTTATAATAAATTTCCTCTGTCGTTTCTGGCCATTTCTGATTGGTTCCAACAGCAGCCATTACTTTTACTTTAAACTCGTTTTCTTCAATACTCGTCACAACTCAAAGATACAATGTATTTTCGTACTTTACCACACACCAGTCACCAGCTTTTATCTCTGTTTTTTCTTCTTGCTCCTTAAAATACAACTAAACGAAACCCTACATTTTGTTCATTTCTGGTTCTTAAATGGTCATTGTGAATGTGCGGATCTTCAGAAATTTTTTTGATACATTTTGCTTTTTCTAACATATTTCAATACTATCAAGAGTGACTTTTATTTATGAATCTGTAATATCCACATGACTTTTCTCATATCCCTTCTACAGCGCATCTTTTCTGCAGAGTTTAGTGGCATTTTAATGCAAAACAAAATATATTTCAATTGAAAGAGATAAACTATTTTTATATTTGTTCTTTCCAAAACATATTTGATAACTTAAAATCATAACAGAAGTCATTTTTGAACAATGCATAGTACATTACCTGCTAAATATTCTGAATGCAGTGATATTGTTTAAAGAGAATTAATATCTTAATAGCCAAAAAGAAGCATGTAATTTTTAATAAAGGTGTATTGTAATATTATTAAAAAACAGACATTTTAAGAAATATGAGTAATCTAAATTAAGTAAATACAGTAGTACAATTAAAATAATTATTGAATAAATTACTTCTATTAACCACATAGGTTTTATTTACAATTTACTTTATTTCGAAACACAAGTATTGAAGTTCTACTAAGGTAACTTACGTTATCTACATATATGGGTAACTTACGTTACACGTTTTGATTGTAGCACAGAAAATTAAATAAACAATACTCAAAAGAAAAGTACTGTTATTTGCTTAGTACACATCTATAAGATAGAAAATATAACATAGTTAACATTGTATTGCCCTTTCTTTATTTGCTGTAAAAACTTTAACATGTTTTTGGTAACTTACGTTACATAGAACAGTGAATTTTTGAAATTGACATAAATCACTTAATTAAACTGAAAACACTTGTTTCATCAATTCACAATATTAATTTAAAGTGTAATAAACAACAATCTTCCTCTGTCACATTTATCTAATGGAAAAAATTTAAACTTATCAATGTTGAAAGTTTGACCATTTGCTTCACTGAAAATAAAATACTCTAATACCAACTTCAAAGTATTGCCGAAACTAAAAAACGACATGCCTAACAAAAAATTGTTATAAATAAGAAAATTCTAACATTTTTAAACCAAAAAATATACAGAACAGTCACATTACTCGAGTTTAATTTTTTCAACGCTTTTCCACACTTGCATGCCCATATGTATGTTTGAAAAATATTTTATTGATTATTTTTCTTGTTGTCTTTAAACTTTTATCAAATTTGAAAGGCACATGCTGTCCAAAATGTATTATTTTTTCACTTATATTTATTTTATAACATATTTTAACATTTCATTGCTTTCGAAAAAATACTTCCTATTCATGTAATTGAAATTCTGGATTTTCTCCATTAATATTAAATAATATAAAAATAATAATAACAGGATAAACAATAATTTGTACTTTCTTTGACCCCACAAATGCTCAGCAGTGCTACAAAAAATTATAATATAGCAAAAAAAAATAGTTTATACAAAAATCATATAGAGCAGGGTCAGTAATTCATCTATTAAATAAAAAAAATACAATTGTTCAGAGATTTAACGGCCTCCAAAACAAAGTGGATATCAGGTGTTGTCTGATTAGAGAGATTCTAGAAGTACTAGGAGAGTAGAAGAGTACCAATCTTTTTCTCCAGAAATGTTTCGAATTTTTACTCATCACCTCAAAAAACATTTTTGATGTAGTTTTATTGCAATATACCCAGCTTTCCATCGTTTTAAAATCAATATAATATTCTTATATGCTTAAATTGGGTAATATCAGTGCGTTTTATTAAATATATTAGCTTAAAAATAAAAAAAATGAGCAATGTATGCGAAATGAAAAATTAAAAATGCGTCACAATTTATTTTGTTTATACGTCTCTTATGTTAGTTTCACTATGATTTTGATTGTTCAATTAATTAATGGTTTTAATTTATTTATATTTTTAGCTTTAAGTCCGGTATTTTTCTCATATGAAAAGATGCGTGCCATATAATCAAGAAGTAATTTACTGATTATTCGGTTTTCTTTTCAAAACTTAAATGAGCAATTCACTTATTTGTTGTAACTACCATTAAAATAAATTTAAAAAATCTTAACAAGGCTTATTTTGCGTAATTAACGTTGGTGTATTTGTTTTATCAGATAACTATTGCTATTAAAAAATGCATTAGCGCCGCTCAAAGTTAAAAAAAAAGTTTAAGACACAGTACATACAGGTTAGAGTACATACCCTGCATATAGTACATACATATATAGTACGTACATGTGATACAGTCCATAAATTAAAGTTCAAAACCAAGATTTATTCGTTGTGCACAACGTTTTGATAAAGCTTACATGAGCTTAACTCAAATTATTAGAAAAAAGATGACTGTTTTATTGAATCTGACAGCAAACAATTAAATAATGTCTGAAACAGCAATACATTGCAAGGGAAAGTAAATAAATAGCTTTAAGTTAAAAATATTGTCATCAATGCGATAATTTAGATTCATTTTCTTGTCGTTTGCCAACAAGTTCCGCGTTTTAAAATGAAGTTTTGTACAAGCTTTCTACCTTTTATCAGAAACGTTTTACAATGAAATGACATGACAACTCATTTAAACGCTAATAAGTTGCAATGCATTTGATAAAAAAGTTAGTACACGTGAATTATTTAGAATTTTGATTTTGTAAATCACATTTGGAAAAAAATAAATGCTATTAAAAACATTGAGTTATAAATGAAACATCAAAAGTTTTTATTCAAAAGAGTGAATAACGTGGAACAACTTTGCTTTTATTTGTTTAAATATTAGCTTTGTTGAGTTGCAAAGAAAGTCCTCTGAGTAATTGTTTTCACACAGCTGTCTCAGACAGTTAATAACTGATATACACTTGAGGCAGTGAGAAGCAAAGTTATGTAAGTCAACCTTTTGAAAAATTAGTCGAAACATGAGCCAAGTTCAGACCGAAATAAATCTTTCCTTTTTCGTTTTTCTAAATCTTACAGTGTATCGAGAGTATTACTCTGGTCATTTTCAATATATATTTCCCTTATGGGCGAAACTGTGCCATGCAATTAAGGAATGCATGTTTCTTTATGTTTAATTTTTTTTTTAAGGAAAATGCTTGCTCATCTGTACGAGTTAAGCACTGTTGCTCTTTCTCTTTTATTGAGAACTGTTTTTCTCAAAATTGAGTGTCAGTTCGTCTAATTGGTTATCAGCCATTTTCCAATGATTTTACGTACACTGAAGTAAATTAAAATGAATCTCAGTTGCGATGTTTATTTTTTGCAACACTTTAAATATGAATGCAATATTGTAATACTTCGTGCATATTTAAATACAAAAAAAAAAAAAAAACTTGTTCTTTAGTGGTTGAAAGAACCGTCAAATTTGTTACCAATAATATGGTGATTGCCTAGCAACAGATTTGACAGCAACATCAAGTATTTTCCAAACTCTACATGCAATTTAATAACAATTCAAAAATTTTCAAAATCTTATAAACAACAATTAAAATTAAACATATGTTTAAGCAATATAAATCAATAAAGTTGAATTTTTAACACAACAAATTAGGTAATGGACCTCACATTAAATAAAACTCTTCGGCTTAAAAATAAACTGTTAATGAGTCTGCTAAACTGTTTATTTTTAACTTAAAAGCAAACGGCTTCATGTACATATTTTATTACCGTAACATTTGTTGAAGATGTATTTGGATCTCTTAGTAAAATTGGGTCCTTTTTTGCCCAAGCATTTTGTTTCAACTTTTATCTTGGTAGGGGATTTGAAACAATATGCTGAGGGAAATGCTTTTGAAGATATCTTTATTGAATAGTTTTCAGAAATAATCTCAGAAATTTCTGAAATTGGAAAAAAAAATAGTATTTAGGGTGATTTTTATTTTATTTATATTTTTTATTTTTAGCATTTTACGAAAAGAAATCACTTTTTCAGGCCATCAACCTAACTCTGATTAAATAAATTAATTATCTTTTAGCTCTTATTACAGAAGACTAATTCAAATGGGAAAATATTTCCTTCTAGAGGAAATGGGAATTCAAATGAATTATGAATTATTACCATCTTTAGTGTGTGCTTCCTTTTATCTTTACATAAAAATACAATTCTTCAACGTATCATTTTTCCGTCTTGCTGAGAATATATTTTTCGTCCGTCAAGATTTCTCGAAATTTTGTGATTATTTTCCTTTTGTGAGCAAAACATATTCTGTTACAGACATATCGAATAAAATTATAGAAAATAGAGAACCTATATAATTTTGTAAACATAATTTCTAAAAGTATTTTATCTCTAAATAGAGAACAGGAAACGTATGCGTAATACATAAGTCGTCGATACATAAGCTTTATGTTTAGTGTGTTTAGTAAGCTTAGTATATTTATTAGTTGTGCTGTTTAATATCCTTACCTGATTTGTTGTTTTTCCCCTCATATTTTGGTAAAAATAAACACTAAAAAACCATGTATTTATAGTAAATATTTAGTTTGGTCCTGACTTTTTTCTCAAGCATAGCTATTAGTTGAAGTGAATTATGTATAAAATTTCGAGAAAAGAGAGGGGATAGTAACAAAACCAAGAGTTGCCATTGTTTACGAGCAGTTTGCGTGAGCTGATGCCACACCCAACATTTTCAATCCTTAACAGGTGCCGATTGTTACCCGCTTGGTGTAATGACTGATCTTTAAAGAAAATCTTACTTACATAGTGCAAGTCGTTTCTCTAATAAGTGCACTATTAAAAGCATGAATGAAACATGTAATTTCTGCCTCAGCCGTGTAGTATGGAATAGTTATAGGAACACTCCCTTTATTAATCAGAGCTGGTATCACGTTTTAACTATCTAGAAAATTGCTTTCTCTTTGAGTTTATTTTTCCAAACAATGTTTTAGCAGAGATTTTATTTTGCTTATATGGTGTGAAGCAGTTATTCGTTGCTCACAGTTCCGCATTTTTTTTTTTTTTCGAAAATGTTCTTTGTTTTTGACATTTTATTATTTCAAATGATTCAAACAATTGAAAAAAGTTATACTTACTTGTTGCAATCATTAATAAATTCAATACTGTAGAGCGCATATTTGGCAAGGAGTTATCAGCCCCCCTCACTTCCAAAGCTAAAGGGGTCATGGCCCCTCACTTCTGAAAATTAAATTTTGCTTTGAATCTATTAAAAAATATATTTTACTCAGCATATTGATTTATTTCAGAAAAAAAAAGAAAAACAAACTAAAAAATCCGGCAAAATAACTTTTTTCATATAATTTCATAAGAATTAAACTTTGAACCAAAAAGGGGAAGCCTATAGTGACTATCCATCTAGGTTTTGAGGTCACTTTTCGCTTTTTGTTTTGGAGTTCATTAAATCAGTAATGTTAAAATCCAATATTATAGCCAAATATCGCAAAAACTGAGGAAAAAAAATAGCCTCAGAAGTGCTGCCCTCTAACCATACAAAATAGACATAGAACATTCGAAATTTGAAAAAGAACATAGAACTGAAAACTGCACAAAACAATTGTTCTTGCATATTTTGTCTCAGATATGAAGTTTAGAACATGATTCAGTGCATGAAATATCATTAGGGGGTTCCTCAGCACAGCGTCAAAGTGTGGCCGAAACAAAATGAAATTCTATCGAAAATCCAGTAAGAACAATGTATAGTTCAAGTTTTTCTATTATTCATTGTTATGGTTTAATTTAGGAAGCGCATGGTTCAATATATATGTATATTTTCCTAAATTTAACTTTTGCAACTTTTAAAAGATTTTTTTTTGTCATATTTACAGAGAATTTAAGTACATAAGGCGGTTCACGACTAAGTTTGGCTCATGACAGCCTACCTTTTATTTATTTATTTATATATTTATTTTGCTTCATGTTTAGCGTTACAGGCCTTTTGTTGTTTAGGGGTCCAATAGAGGCTGTCTTCCCCTATTAAGTAACTAACTATAAATAAGTATTTCTCAAAACAATATTACAATTGCACGAGAAAAAAATAATCGCCTTCGTCAGTAACAAACAGTGAAAGAAACAAAATGGCTATTTTTTTCAAATTCATTGTTTAGAACGTTTATTATGATTCATCTCTTATGCGAGAGAAAAATCACATGAATATTATTTTCGCTCAAATTTACCTGCGGAAACAATGGAAGGCATTTCCATTCACAGAAGATGCGTATTAAACATTCATTTAAAGATGGAAATAAAAAGTATCAAAACATTTTAATAATATTAAAAAAAACTCCGAGGCAAACACCTCAAAAATACTGACGAATTTGTTGCCAAAGCCATTGGAAAACTGAAAAAAAAATCAATTGGTACCAGTGTTTCAAATTGCTTACAGTATGAAGAGAGAGAAAAGAAAAATGCTCCTTTCCATTTAAAAACGAAACAAATTTCTAAAAAAAAGAGCGACATAGGCAACAAAAGAGAGACAATAAATAAACAATTTCTTGAAGGCTTAGTATTTTACTTATATGAAACTATAGACGTTATTTATGAATGTTCTAACTTAAAAATTTGAAACACAATTTATCTAACAAAGTAAAATTCTTTAATCTGAAGCATCTTAATGTTTTCATTCATGGGTTTCGAATTATTTTGCATGTATGGTATACATTAAATTGAAATAAAATAGAGAAAATTGAATTAAAATGCATCACAAATGTGAGCTCTTAAAGATGCTTAAGATAGAGAGTTTCTTTGATGTTCACTCAATAATATAAGACTTTAAACCTATCAGATAATACTATTAATTATCCTTAAAATACCGAAAAACATGTCTATTCGCTTTCTTTTCTTCGAAATTATATCTACCTTAATACAAACATCGCTTACCTTGTTCAAATGGCATAAACATATGAAATGAATACTGGTTTCTTCTACAGAAAATAATTCGTTTCTGTTTAAAGTAATATATAAATAGGAATTTGGAATATTAAGTTCAATAAAGTTAAATGGCTGCATAAAAACATAAATATTAAAAGAAGTTGCAAAGCACTCAATGTAAAAATAACTAAAATACAATAATCTATAACTATATTTTCTATATAGAAAATAAATTATGCATATAAATAGAAATATTGTATTTTTCCCCTTCAAAGAGTTTAGTTTAAACTCACGAAGAAGCTTATTTAAATATTTAAAGGTAATTTGAAAGAAGTTGAAGTAACGATTCGAGTCAAAATGGGAAATTCCTAACCGTTCCTCGTTCCATTTTGAATGCGTAACTTTAGTTTGAAAACTATGCAAATGGAATTAATGAATCATTCATGAGTTAAAAGTACGTTTTAAATCTAGATATTTAGGAAAAATTTATTTAGAAGAACAAAGGGTCTTAAAATATTTTTCTGAAAATAGTTAGCTAGTTTTTGAAACCAAGTCTTAGAAAATAAAGTTCATTTAATTTAATTGTGCGCATTCAATATTATTTTCAGCTTCTTACAGCAAGAAAATGAAGATGAAATATAAATTAGCTTACACTATTGTGCACTTTTTTATCTTAAAAGAACCTAGTGCGGTTGTTAATAACAATTATTTTTGCACAGGATATATTAAGTTTTAAGACTGCACGAGGAAAAACATTTTTAAAATAAGTTTTTTTTTTTTATTCCTATATTTTTCCTTCCGGGATTTCATTTAATCTTCCCATGACTATAAAACAAATATCATCTACAGTTCTAACAAACAGCCAGTTTGAAAAATATATTTAAAATAAAATATAAAACAGCAAAATATAATATGGTTTTTTTTATTATTTTAGTTCAAAAACTCTTAACTCTTGATAAAAAAAACCATAGTTAGAGAGATTTAAAGTAGCTGCGATTTTTAGAAACAGTGACTGGGGTTAAGAGCACGAAAACGACGATTGAAAGAGCATAATCCAACTAGGCTCTGCTCATCTATAGTCAAAAATGATAATTGAAAGTGAGATGTAAATACGTAAAAATAAATAACTTTTTTGTTATCTTATACTTTTTCGTTACTAAAAAAAAAAAGGCATTTCAAAAACAACACTTATTTGAAAAAGTGTACTTGTACATTTCATATGTACCTTGCTTCAGATTTTCACATTTTATAGAATGAATCCCTCCCCCCCTTATTGTGACAAACCGTTAAATAAATAAAATACTCGTTTTATGAACTAAAGATTACATGAGCCTAAAAATTGCCATTTGAGTTCATAGCACAATTAGCAGTTCCTGCGTATAGTATTTTTTGCCAGCTACTTTACTACTACTTTTTGTATATATATATATATATAAATATATATATATATATATTATATAATATATATATATATATATATATATATATATATATATATATATATATTATATATAATATATATATATATATATATATATATATATATATATATATATATATATATATGTATATATATATATATATATATATATATATATGTATAATATATATATATATATGTATATATATATATATATATATATATATATATATGTATATATATATATATGTATATATATATATATATGTATATATATATATTGTATATATATATATATATATATATATATATATATATATATATATATTATATATAATATATATATATATATATATATATATATATATATAATTATATATATATATATATATATATAATATATATTATATATATATATATATATATATATATATATATGTATATATTATATGTATATATATATGTATATATATATATATATATGTATATATATATATATATATATATATATATATATATATATAATATATATATATATATATATATATAATATATATATATATATATATATATATATATATATATATATAATATTATATATATATATATATATATATATAAATGATCTCAATTATTTTTAAAGACGCTACGCATTTTTGAAATTAGAAATGTGTTTAAA
>JAXGGA010006462.1:0-69793 GCA_038373865.1 Uloborus plumipes
GTATAAAATAAATTATCAACAGAAATATGTAAATGCCTTGAACAAGCTTGGAGACTAGTAGCAAAAACAAGATAACACGTATGAATCACTAAAAAACGTATAGTCGAAAACGCAATGCTGACTCGCTACATGCACACAAAGCGAGACTTAAAAGATGCGAAGCAGGGAAACAAATAGTTGTGTTATTACACAAACAATATCAGTACACTGCACTAGAGCTCCTTCGGAGGACAGGCTGACTTGTCCGACATTTTGGTTCCAAGACATTCTTGGATCCAGCCTTGTTATAGGTATTTAAACCACATTAATATTATACCTGGCTGCTCTGGCGTAAAATAATAATTTATTAGTTGGATAAAGCACCATATTAGGTAAATTTAAAAAGACAACTTATTTCTCGAATCTAAAAACAGTTTATTGGGTAATGTTTCATGAAATTGGGTCTATTTTCATATTGCGCTTGTTTTAAGACTGAGTTTATGGAATGTTTTTGTCATATAGACAAAGATAGTCAAATATCATCTATGCAGCTACAATTCAAGCTAAGCTTCCACTTTTCTACAATGCGACTTGAGTGCAGATACGAGTGGTTCCACGCCCACCGTTTTGGAACCAAAATGTCGAATGAGTCAGCTCCCCTGTTATAGGAGCCTTACACTGCACTTGTTCAGAATTCCTTTTTGTGTCAAGAAATACGGCTGTAGCTGTAACACATGCGTTGCGATGATGAGACAGTCTAGCATGCTTTTATTCGTCGCTTCGTTGTCTTGTGACTTGTATATTACATACACTAGTCGCAACTTGAAACAACTGCTTTAAATCTTTCTTAAAATCCAAAATGCTGTGTGAAACCGTCTTCGTGTAATACATTTATGAGCAGTTTCACAGCTTTCAATGGTTGGTTTTGTGTGTATGTAGCAATCCAACATTGCGTTTGCGACCGTATGTTTCAGAACTATCTTTTCTTGCTTTCGTGTTCTGTATCTCCCGTTCAAGCTTGTGAACGGCATTCCGAGACACCCTCTATAAATGTGTAGCTATATTGTGTTCTGTGTATTTAAAAATGCTGGATATAAATATAAAATGGTTCTTTCCTTAATACACATAGTAAACAACACCATATTTTGATACAAGATCTTACATAACGTAAAAAAAAAAGGAATATTTTTCTTACACTTCATTTATAACTAAAAGGTAACTTTCTGTCACTTTTCTTTCGTTCCCTTATATGAACAAATTCCTCAGCAGGCAGCAGGGTCTACGGAATATTAAACAGCTCTAGAAAGAAATATAAGAGCTGTTAGCGAGGTAGCAGGTGTTGAAATCTTCTTTCCTTTTCTAATTTAGGAGCTATAATTTTTCGAGAGTGCACGTACTTGCATTTGGAATCTGCCTATCCTGCGTTTTCTCCGCAATTTCCCTAGCAATTTTCACGAAAATTTTAAAAACGAAGCTTGAGAAATTAAGTATAAAATCCAGTTAGGTACGCGTATACATGCGCTTGAGATATTTTTTGATATTTATTTCTGCACTTTGTATTGTAATACATCGTAAAATATAATAAAGTTTTTGATTTAGAATTTTTCAAGTTAGTGTAACCACTTATCGTTAAAACTGTCATTAATGATGTCGTTGAGACAGTTCTGATAACTTTGGATTACTTCTTGTGCTATTTTTAGTCAAATAAACTAAAAATAACTTTAAAAAAATAACTAAAAAAAACAACCAGTCCACCAAGAGATGCTACTTTAGCGTCCTCGTGGTGCGCCCTGGATAACGCTTAATTTTTTATAGTCTCTGTCGGTCTACTTACGGGCCAAAAAAAAAAAAAACCGCTGGTATCCTTCAAAGATCTTGCGGAACTAGCCATTTTAGCTCTGCTAAATTGGAGATAAAAACAATTTTTAAAAATTCATTTTACCGTGTTGTTTCCTTGGCTGCTATTGCTGCTTTTAGACTTTAAATAGGAAGCGATTGTTTTGATTTGTACCGTTTTTAATTTACATACTCTCTAACATGTATGGACGCTGCTCATCTGGAGGATTGAGCTGCACTTAATATTTTTAATTTCATTCGCCGAGAAATATTATAGAGCAGTGGTCCAATGACCTAATAGTCAATTGACCGGATATTTGAGAAACAAACTAATAAGTAAAAAAATATTAAGTCCAATGATGCTTTCTTTTGGAGAGTTAATGAAATAAGATATCTGCTCCTCATAATTTCTATACAATACTCTCAAAAATATGAAGTGCACGAATTTATCCCACTGGCTGAAATATGTCCGGAGAGCTTGCACTAAACATGCAACTTCAAAAGAAAAGTATTTAAAACAGAATAAAGCTAATAAAGTAGTTCCTAATAAGTCAACGTTGACTTAAGTGTACTTTAAGAGGTCAAGAAATTTATTTTTTATTATTTTATTTATGATTTTCTTGTTAGTTTTTCGGCTCAATTGTTTTTATATTTGTTCCTCAAACATTCATCAATACTACACAACGTATATACTGAAACTATAAAACTTAAAGCTAATTATTATATTTTTTTCAGATAATTTTCTGCAAATAACCCGTAAGAAACTGTCAAAAGAGATTTTCAAGAAATATTTGCTTCTTTTAATTGTTTTCTAACGTTATGAAAATACCTAATATTACATAAATGCCTCTCACATTTTTGATTTAAAAATCATTTACATTATTTGAGTGCCTAATTTCCTTTGCTTTTTAGTATGTGTGAATATCAGAAACTAAAAAAATATCATTACTGATCAATTACAGAACGTTTCAAATAAAAAATCTTAGGACTCACCGATTTCTTTGAAAAATTTTGTATAGACGTGTACAAACATTTATTACGCTGAAAAAAAAAGGATTTTGTTTGAATTGAAAATGAAAATGTAAAATAACGAGTATTTTTGCTCTTACCTGTTAATATCTACAGTATTTCAGGTATTTAAAAATATATATATTTTTCAGAAAGAGGATAACAGTTCGAATTTCATTGATAGTAACTAATATTAAACTATTCATGCAGTTCGTTCACATAGTAATTTTTACATCCATTATCAGATTAGTTTAATGCAAACTAATGGGAGACTCAACTACATGTCTTTTTGAAAAATGAAATACTGATTGAAATACTTTAAGGCTTAACTTTATGTATTTTAGTTTAATTTTGGACTTTTATCCGGAAAAAAATCTCTCCGTATCCTTTGCTCATAACCATTAAGTGGATTTCCATCATTATAGAAAAATAATCTTGTATTTAAGTTCAACTACGCGTTAATACCATGACCATGAAAGGGAATTTGTAAGTGATTTGAAAATCACATAACATTCATTTCCTCTTTTTTATCAATTGATATTCAGTTTTGCTTATTTCTTTTAACAATAGTAGGCAAAGCAGCCATTTTGATAGCTTATTATTTTCAATTTAAAGAACAACACAATTTACAAGTAATGACACACATTTAACAAGTAATGACACAGTTTATTAGGATGCTATGACTTTTTAAGCAACATATGAATACGTTTATTAATAATTGTCGCTAACTCTACCCAACCTCTTTTTTTTCCGATTTAAATACATGTCATGCCAATATCGCCCAAGCAGTCAAAACTTCTTGGACAATCTAGTGTTAAGCAAAAAGTGTTTACTATCGATTAACCGAAGTATGAGAGTACCGGTATTTTATTTCAGATTATCAAGTTCACTATCTCCTATACGAATTTAGTTTGCAAAGTGTTTGCCCCAGCCTGTCACGCACTCAATGCTTTAAAAAATAAATGAAAAATGAGTGTATCAGGAGCTATGAAGAGCTGAAAGCTGTAGTAAATAAGAAAAAACAATCTGCACCCGAAAAATCTTTATTACTTATAAATATCCAAAAGCACAGAAATCGTTGCAATGTCTTTTAGAATATGGAAAAGTAATTTTCTTTTAAAGTAAAAATTGCACTAGACGTGAAATTTTATTTACTACACGCACTTATATACACAAGGACATACAAACATAAATACAGTTTATATTTTTTTCTAGTAATCCCCATTCAATTTGAAGAAAAGAAAGTATGAAACTACATATAGTAAAAAAAACTGGAATTAGTTTGAACATTTTTGTAGTTAGATTAGCTTAACTGTTCTTGAATATTCTTTAAAATTTTTATTGTCATTGAAAAAGTTTTGAATGTATTTCTACTTCAAAATTAAGCCTTCATTTTAAAACCTTTTGATTTTATCATAGTAACTTAAAGTCTTCTTCGTAGTTGTAAAAAAGTAAAAAGACTAAATAAACAGTCGTTTCAAATTTTACAAAACTCAAACTCTAGGAAGACTATGAAGTAAATATCCCAGTAAACAAAAGTCTCGGAATATAAATTAGATGGACCTTTTCATAAATTTTCAGCTAATAATCTCCGACTTCGATGTTTGTTTCCTGCCTGGAGACTCCTAATAAAGGAGAGAAAGCGTCCCCTGGAGACCTACGGCTTTCAGTAGGAGTAGGTCTTTTACGAAATAAGAGCCTTCAGGAAACGACCAGTCTGCACTGATTGGTAGCGATAAAAAGAACACTAGAATTTGTTTCCACCCCCCTTCCTTTGTTTTTGCTGCTTTTATACCAACATATATATATAACAAAGAGATCCAATATTTGGACTATAGTATGGCTGGTGGTATTCCTTTAGTTTATGCTGAGGTAATGGCCTTTTCAAAGTTTATGCACGTGTAGAAACTCCTACAGAGATTTTTTTTCGCATAAACATGAAATTACATGTGATGAAACGAGATTGCAAGGTACGAGCCACATAAAGATATTACCAGACTTTTGAAAATTAACGCAAAAAAAAAGCTGAACTTTTCAAAAGGAAATCCTAAATCCCTTATCTAAGAATGATTTTTAAGGCACTGATCACTTCGTCACTATTACCGCATAATGATCAAACAACTGGGAGAGTTTTCTGTATTTAATTAAAACTGAAACGGAAGATATGAAGCTTTCGTATTGAATCAGAAATCTTTTGCAGTTGCAATGCATGTGCAGCCTGTGTAGTAGCAAAAATCTTGGTTTAGCAGATGTTGCGAAGAAATATTTTAGTAATTTTACTAATTCCTACAGCGTTGCAAAAGTATTGGATTGTGATGGAGATTCGTAACATTTCCAAAATTTGCCGGTTTTTACTATGTCTCATAAGTAATTAATCCTCCAATTTTTATCATTGAGGAAATTTAATGAACACAGTTATATAACGTCTAGTAGCATTGCTTTTTTATATATTCTCTTTTGCTGCAAAGTTGACAGTTAAGTCTGAAATGGTCTTTGAATTGCACTGTAAAAATAATTCAGTAGCACATCTTCGAAATAATGGGCAGCTAATGCATCTATTTTCTGGCAGTAACTTTTCTTTCATAACGGGAAAGTTTTGCGCTAAAAGCTGGTAATCTTCGCAACATTAATCTGGAATCTTTCTGAAGAACTCAACTTTCCCATTAATAGGCAGGCACTTTTCTAGAATAAATCAGGAACCTTCTTTAGAAAATTTAGATGTGTTTCTCGTAAGGACTTGGGATCATCCAAATTTACCAAGAAAAATTGCTAAAGCATTTGAGAAAAAAAAACAAACTGCTAATTTGCTTACACTTCTAGCAAAGCTAGTGTCCAGAGCCCGCCCTAGATAAGGGAGCGGCCAATCTGGACGGGTCGTGATTGCGATGAAAGCGAAACGCTTAAAAAAAACGAACAATTTATTTCACAATAGTGAAAAGTACAGAAGGCTATTTTGCAAAGGTACTTGACTTTCACAGGAAACTGGTAAGACCAGTAAAATCTCGGAACGTTCCCCAGAAGTAAACTGTAACTCTTCATAATTTTATTACAGTGTGAGCAAGCACTATGTTGTGTGTGTTTAGCACTAAAATGACACGAATCGAAGGACTAATACTGTACCTCAGAACCAGACTAACGTAAGTCCATTTTCGTCATTTTTCAGTAGAGGGGAAAAACGATGTATTCGACAATCGTTTTTCCCCTCTACCGAAAAATGACGAAAATGGACTTACGTTAGTCTGGTTCTGAGGTACAGAATAGTGTAAAGATAATTTTGTGCAGATACATCATTGCCAAGGAGCATTATGCAAATAAAGAAACAACGTGTTACTTTACTCACATTTCTATCAAAGCCCTTTTGCAAGTTATTGATGATTAAATGTTGGCACATTCCAAAACGTTAAGATGGCGGACTAAGACTGTAGTAAGAAATTATTTGTTGGGGGGGAGGTGGTAAAGAAAGAGACAAAGGAATTAAACCAGGGTAAAAGAACGTGATGGCAAGGAAAATGTCAGGTGGAGGAAAGAGTCTGTTCATTGATATCGTGGTCTTACTGATGGAAGTTATAACGCTAAGTGATTATCAACACCACAGATTCCCAAACTTTTTGGAGCCATCGATCCCATTTAGAAGTTTACTGATACCTATCACTCCTTCCATTTTTATTTTAAAAACCATAAGTTGGCGCAAGTGAACATAAATATCATTGAAAATATAAATGCCTAATTTTAATTTAAAGTAAAATGTTTTTAATGAAGCCTTTTTATCCAATTAATGTTTCACTAAATGAAAATAAATGAATAAATGAAAGTACTTCTTTTTTTTCTTTTTTTATTTTCCAGAACGAATTGGTAGGTATTTGAAATCAAATACTTAATTAAACTCATTGACACACTTAAAATTATAACTCAAAATTGTGGTTCTAAAACAAATCTTCCCGATTCCGTTCTATATTTAGTAAATCTTGCAGAATTTTAAACTTTTAATGCTCTTGCTTTATAAATAAAATATCCTTTCTCGATTTTTTTTCTTTCAGTCAATGAACATTTTTTTTGGGCAGTAGAGTTTCTCTCTGCAGTTAGATCTTGGGTATTTATAGAAATGGTGAGAGGGAATTCTAATTTATGATTTTCTTTTGGACACCAAACAGCATTTCTCTCTATAATCAATGAAAGCTCTTAATCCGATAAGAAATGCATCTCAAACACTTCCAGAAAAAATAAAATAAAAAAAGGATATACTAAACTCGCTTATATATCAGATCCTTTAACAGCGTTGCTTTTTATTCTTAAAATACCTGTACAAACTAAATTTTTTTACCACCTAATTAATGACCTAATCACTATACTACACTGCAACCTTTCTTGACAACAGCATCGTGACGTCAGCGTGATGTTTGCATGACGTTAGCCTATGAAAATCGAGCTAGATAAAACGTCACAACCTACTTGGCAAGTTAGAGGAGATCGCTGACTGCTTGTTAGCTCTTATTGGCTCCTCCCGTAGTGACGTTCAGTGTCAAGTTAAGTTGCATTTTAGAATAGTTGGATTTATTAGCTTCTATGTCGGATGCGATATGCATTCCGAATAAAATCTAATGCACAAGTTAGCGCATAAAGACAAATGTTTAAAAATTTTAGGCATGCATGGTTGAATAGCTTAAGTAATGTTTTTTAGACAAGGGAAATTGGATTTTTATCTTAGATTGACCTACAGCATTTGTTCACACTCGCAATGCGAGGGAAATAGACTTAGAAATCATCGTTACTTTTTACAAACCTATCCACACTATTAGTGCATGTTTAAAATACAAGTGGAAACTAAAATTAAATTTGCTCCTCTTTCTCAATAAAGCTACCCATAATATTAACCCATGTTTAAAATTAGATTTAAAATTAAGTTTTAGAATGAGTGTTTTCTCAGATAGATCAACCCATAATAATTAGACTACCAGATCGGGATAGATTTATCAGAAAACTTAATACCTCGTAAGAATTTATTTGATTAATCTACTCATAAAGCAGTTAGTAACCACCCCTAAGAAAGGGCTAAGGCGGATTGCAGTTTCGTGCAGGTTTTTTTTGCCTGCAGCTCGTTTAATTGCTATTCCATGCTGATGAGTGCATGATTAGCTCGAAACTGCAGTCCATGAATGGAATAAACGAGGAATAATCTACTCATTTTGCTCAACTTTCGACACTGTAAAAATAAATTGTTGCTTTTAAAGTGATAGCCGAGGTGCCTATTTAAAACTGTAAAATGCAGTAAATAAACTGAAATTGCTAATTTTACAGTAATGAACTGCAAATTTTATAATTTTACAGTTTAATACAGTGCATTTTGCAGTTTTAAACTCTAACCTCTGCTGCCTGTATTATACTGTAAAAACGAAAGTTTATTTTTTCCAGTGGAGTAAAAATTAAGCTTGAAAATATAGTTCCATCAAGCAAACCTACCCATTATAATTTTCAATGCAAGAAATTCCTTTAAAAATATTAAAATTACTGTCCCTTATAAAAATCTTGCTCTCTGTTTATGTCTTTGGCAGTTATTTTCCTCAACGTCAAACAAAAGAATAAAATCCTTCTGTCCATGCTCGGGAATTTGTCTCGTTTTTATATAAAATTTCATTTTCAGTTATAAACGTATATCTCACTGTAAAACAGATTTATCTCTGGGAGTTTTTACGGCAGCCATGAAGCTGTTTAAGAGCGTCGTTGCAGACAGCAGGTGGCGAAATATTCGTTTTCTTCTTGGAAATTTCGAGTGGGATTTGTGATCTTTTGGAAAGTGCTCACTTGCTGCGGGAGTGATTTTGTAATTTAAAGAAAAATATTCCGTGGGGAAAAAGAAAATTTTCGTTCAGTTAAGCAAACTTTTAGAAAAATGTCAGCCGTGGAATACTTTTATTTTCTGAAGTTTTACTTTTTTTTTTAGTAGGACGTTCTTTGCTTTATTGTAAAACTTCATGCCACTGACAGTTCTTTTCTTTTGTATTTGATACATGAAAGCAGAACAAGTGATTTATTTAGCATAAATATAGTTTTATTTGTGAAATATTTTTAATGGTGAAAATATCTGAAGGCATTTTTATTGAGTTTTCTTTTATGGCTCAAGAAACAGTAATATCTAGATCATTCAAATGTTGCGTTCAAACTTTATATATATATATATATATATATATATATATATATATATATATATATATATACTAGCTGACCCGGCAAACGTTGTTTTGCCATATAAATAATTTTCTAGTAATTTCTAGTGTAGACAGAAAATAGCTTACTTATTGTAAGTATGTATGTATGTATGGTAGAATGTGTATATTGTATGTATGTAAGAATGTGGTATATGCGTGAAATAAGCATGGAGCGCTGTGAACGATGAGGGAATATAAAAATAACAAAAGGCAAACATTATTTTTAAGTTATTATAATTTAGTCCTTAAAATTATATATCATTAACTAAACAATTACGACAGTAACACTATTAAACAATATCAATTTCTTAATGCTATAACGTGAACAATATTTTTTTTTAGTCCATCTTTAGCTAACACAAACAAACTGGATGGTTTACCCACTCGAGAGCATGCCACGTATAATTGTCCGTGTGAAAAACATGGTGTTCTCAAATCTAAGCCACAAACAGACATCGTTTGACCTTGGGATTTGTTGATAGTCATTGCAAATGCCAATCTAATCGGAAACTGAATACGTTTGAATTGAATTGGCACATCTGTAGGTATAATAGGAATCCGTGGTATGAGTATATTTTTACCTCTGAACTTGCCATTTAAAATCCTGGCTTCGATCACGTTTTTCATTAATTTTTGAATGACTAATCGCGTACCGTTGCACAGTCGGGGCGGGTTCAAATTACGAAGCAAGATAATTGGAGATCCAACCTTTATTTTTTAAAAATTTGTGTCACTTTAATGGTCGTTCATACCCCCCCCCCCTCTCGCAGTGAAAAAAACTTTATACAGCAGATTTTGCCTAATAACTCAACACTCATGGCGTTTGATACGTTTTATTTGTTTGTAATGATGTTTTTTGGTCACAACCAATATGAAAATCACAAAAAATAGTTACTTTAATTTTTAACATAGATTTATCTTCTTCAGAATTTTTGACTTTTAATTTTACCTTGAATTTGACGTAAATGCAAGGTATAAAATACAGAATTTTATAAAAGTACAAAAATTAACATAATATAATTGATAGTGTATATAATTTTTGAAAAAAATAATATAAGTGCCGCAAATCAAAAACCATTTATTGCCACAATCGATTCAAAGCCCCCAAAAATGGCGCAAACGTCCATTAAAAAATTCTACAGTATCGAAGGACCCCATTGCCAATTTTAACAAAGATCCGACCAAAACTCATTTTGTACTATAAAAAAATATGGGGTAGATTCCCATGAGGGGATGTACCTGCATAAGGACATTACACTCATTAAAATCATCCAAAAAAAAAAAAAAAAAAAAAACATGCAGCTGTTCGAAAAAATCCTTGCGGGCCTGGATTCGATCTCATTCCATCAGGAACTTCAACCTGACGCGCAGAACCACTTGACCATCGGGTCGCTCATTGAAGTAAGGATTTACGATAACACATATTGTTTTAGTTCAGTAGATCAGATGTTATGTGCGAACAAAAAAAATTTAGGGGCCGACTACCCCTAACATTTAGGGGGATGAAAAATAGATGTTGGCCGATTCTCATAGACACTGGATAAGCACAAAAAAATTTCATCAAAATCTGTCAAGCCGTTTCGGAGGAGTATGGCAACGAAAACTGTGACACGAGAATTTTATATATTATATATATATATATATATATATACACACTGAAGTGACAAAAGTCATGGGATAGCAATATGCAAATTTTCAGATGGCAGTAGCATCGCATAGAACAGGTATAAATGCGCAGTGCTTTTACAGAGCTTTCATTTCTGTTCAAGTTATTCATGTGAAGAGGTTTTAGCGTGATGATGACCGCACGACGTGAATTAACAGACTTTGAACGCGGAATGTTAGTTGGAGCTAGACGCATGGGTCATGCCATTTCGGAAATCGTTAGAGAATTCAACATTCCCAGATCCACTGTGTCAAGAGTGTGCCGAGAATATGAAATTTCAGGCATAACATCCCACCATGGACAGCGCAGTGGTCGACCGCCTGCACTTAAAGATCGAGACCGGCGACGTCTGCAAAGAGTCGTAAATTCTAACAGACAAGCAACACTGCGTCAAATCACCGTAGAAATCAATGTGGGACGTACAATGGACGTGTCTGCTAGAACTGTGCGGAGAAATTTGGATTTCTTGGGCTATTCCAGCAGAAGTCCGACTCGAGTGCCTTTACTGACAGAACGACATCGCTTGCAGCGACTCTCGTGGGCACGTGAGCATATCGGTTGGTCCCTAGATGAATGGAAAACCGTGGCCTGGTCCGATGAGTCACGATTTCAGCTGGTAAGAGCCGATGGTAGGGTTCGAGTGTGGCGCAGACCCCACGAAGCCATGGACCCAAACTATCAGCAAGGCACTGTTCAAGCTGGTGGTGGCTCCGTAATGGTGTGGGCTGTTTTTTCATGGCATGGACTTGGTCCTCTAGTGCGACTGGACCGAACATTGACTGGAAATGCTTATGTGCAGCTACTTGGAGATCACTTGCAGCCATTCATGGACTTCATGTACCCAAACAACGATGGGATTTTTATGGATGACAATGCGCCATGTCACCGGGCCACAACTGTTCGCAATTGGTTTGAAGAAAATTCTGGACAATTCCAACGAATGATTTGGCCACCTAGATCGCCCGACATGAATCCCATTGAGCATTTATGGGACACCATCGAGAGGTCTGTTCGTGCCCAAATCCTGCCCCATCAACGCTTTCACAATTATGGACGTCTATCGAGACAGCATGGCTCAATATTCCTGCAGAAGACTTCCAACGACTTGTTGAGTCCATGCCACGTCGAGTTGTTGCACTTCGCCGGGCAAAAGGAGGGCCGACACGATATTAAGAGGTATCCCATGACTTTTGTCACTTCAGTGTATATATATATATATATATATATATATATATATATATATATATATAAATAATTTTTGACAACTATATTTCTCCATAGAAATGAATTAAATTATTTATGACTGGGAATGGTTGAATTTTAAAATGCGTTATGATATTTAGTTGTCTCCTTGATTTAAAAAAAGCTGCAAAGCATTTCGCAAATGGATGCCTTTCTGCACTTCACATACCCTTAAGAATTTCGAAATAATGTTAGAGTAAAAAAAAAAAAAGCTCAAACGCAGTTATGACTTGAAGGAAAGAAAAAACATTAAAATATATTTAGCTCACAATTAAATATTCTGTTTGACATTTGTAAAATCATCTAATTATGAAGTGCACTCTGTATTTTTCTGTTTGTACTTTGAAATTAGATTTTATTAAAAGCTTCATTGAAAAAATGTTCATATTTAAAGTTGTCTCGCGAAGAAAATGTACTGAAATATTAAAAAACTTATCGTCAAATTTTTGCGTATGAACCGTATTTTACCTTCCTTTAAAGTTTGATTGGGCGTTTTATTTTAAATTGTATATTTGGAAATGGAAGTCAAGATATCTTTATTTATGACTTATATCAGTTTTTCTTAATTAGTTTGCACAGAATTAAGACGCTTTGATGATAAACAATGTTAGCGTCTAATATACGTTTTATTGCTAAATAAAAATGAATTAAAAATTATTAGCAACTGTAAACATTAAAATATTCTATTTCTGAATTATCAAAGGTTAAGATGACATTATTTTTCAGCACGTTCTGAAAATCTTGTATTTTTTGTGTCTGTTATTGATTTGATGCTTTGTAAAAACGATTCAGTTGCTATTATATTAAATGCTGTTAACAAATTAATCTTAAAATAAAGAATTCAAAATGTAATGACTTAGATCGTGAAAACAAGTTAATCTGACAGTTAATTCATTACATTTGTATAAATAGTTTATGTTTTTAGAAATTACCTTGTTAAGAACTTGATCTTGAAAACAAGTTAATCTGACAGTTAATTCATTACATTTTTACAAACAGTTTATGTTTTTAGACATTACTTTGTTAAGAACCGAAATGTTTTCCTTTGTCTTTTTTTTTTTTTTCAGAATTCAATCATAAGTACGAAGATGAATGTGGGGCAAAGTGAAATAGCGGAGAAAAGTAAAATGGTTAAATATTTTCAGTTTTCTGCGCTACCATCAAGCAATAAATTAACGTTGTTCTTTCTTAAAAAGTTTATAGAATTTTTTTACAAATAAAATCAATGTTTGCTATCGTTGTCGCTAACTACTACCTTAAACCATAGATTAGCGTTAAATGGCTCTTAATTAAGAAGGCTTAATTTAATTCGTATAGTTATGTCAAGCCAGTAAAAAAATTACTCAGGTCTTGTACGAACAAAGTTTGCAATTCCTCCAAAATTTATGTTAATGTTATAAAATTTCATTGCTCCTATCACAGGAAATGCTATGCGGTCCCCGCAAGTATTTGATAAAGCACTTTTGTCTCACGGCGATCTCATTTCCAAAAAGAAATGGTTCTCATAGTTTTTTCATGCAAGGATGTGTTCATAAAAAATTTAAATAAAAAAAAACATTGTATTTAAAAGCGTATGCAAAATTATTCACTGTTACAAATACAGTCGAACCTGTTTATCTTGAACCTGCTTAACTCAAAAATCTCTCTGTGTCGAATTTTTTCAATTTCCCTGCTTTTACAGCATAAATTTAATGTTTTTGCTCATGTTTATCTCGAATGATTTTTCCCGAAAACCTTTATATCTATAATTTTAACGAGTCTCATTTTTGAATTTCATCTCCGGCCACCTTTATCAGTGGTAAAACTTGGAGACAAAAATCATCTTCTGCACAATCATTCAAAGACTATGTTCGTACTTAAAGGTATGCATTAACTTGCTACCGATATAGTCATCATAATTAGTAAAACGTGGACTCATAACATATCATACAATAAAATATTGAACAATATTAATGCAAAACAATCTATTTAGTATTTAACTTTGCTCCAATTGCTTATTTTGGTAAATTTTATCATAATCTCTGTATCTCGAAACCTTCGTATCTTGAATTTTTCTTCTGTCCCGTGAAATTCGAGATAGACAGGTTTGACTGTATTAATTTTTGTGATGCAGATATTTTAAGAATTTTTTTCATTTGCAGGTTTATTTACCTTTAGATGAGTATAAAACCACATAAAATCAATGTTAAAAAATTTCCGAAAATATAATGTAAATTATAAAGAACAAAATTGGGACCAATTTTCTTTCAGTAGCGACTCTGAGCAAGAAAATATCTGAAAAAGCTACGCAAAGAATGCTAAACAGATAGGGTGACTTATACTAATGAAGGCTAACAACGATGAGGAAATTCTCGAAGTATTGATGACTGCTGTATCCATAGGGAATGATTGTATCAACAGTACAAGAAAAATAAGGATTGCAAAGACAATGTATGAAGTCTTTCGTATATTTTTTCCATTTGGATGGGATATAAGTATGTGTACCTAAGGGATTTGATGTCTTGGCGCACTCATTGTAAAGGCAAGTAATGTGTGGGCCATAAGTTGTATTTAGTGTTTATTAGCTTTTGTGTTTTTGGAGAGTGACAGTGAGTTTAAGTTTTAAGAAAATATATGCGTTTGCAATGACAGCGAACAAATTGAATCCCCAAATGTTTTCTTTTTTTTTCTTTCGAACAAATGGGGTAGAAGATAGATCATCCAATGAAGGAACATACCCCAGTGAATTAATAAATCTTTTATTTGTTTATTTATTTCTGTTTTTTGTTTTAAAAGAGGTTTCAAAATTTTCGGTGAATTGACATACATGAGGGAAAGGGTATAGTAAGCAATAACTTTAATAATAAATTATATAAAGTTATGTTTTATTACAGTAAACTAAAGTATTAATGCATTCATATTGTTTTTAAGCATATTTTTGTACATAGATTGAATAAAATCAAATATATGTTTTATGTTAACTTTAACATATTTGGAATACATTTGAGAACGAAGTGGGAACACAATTATAAAATCAGCGCTTTTTTTCGTGCAAATATACTTTCAACAGCTTTCTTCAATTATCAGTCACTATAATCTCTGACTATGATACAACTAAAATTTTGTGGCAGTAGAATCACTGTTGGACGGTGTAGCGCGAATATGTCATAAAAAAGATATCCTTGGCCGAAGACCTACTATTGCCAACGGCGGTTGACACTTGCTATGATAACTGTAAAGTTAACAGCAAAACTACTGGTATAATCAAATGATTTTTCCAGGTGGATTATAAAAAGTATGCCAAAAGGTGTTCTAAAAAAAGTACATTTGTTATACTAGCCAACAACTTAAGTTGACACTAAACGTCGCTACGGGCGAAGCCAATAAGAGCTCACAAGCAGTTAGCGATCTCCTCTAATTCGCCAAGTAGGCTGTGACGTTTCATCTAGCTCGTTTTTCATAGGCTAAGGTAACGCTAACGTCACGCTGACGTCACCATGTTTTTGTAAAGAAACGTTGCAGTGTAGTATAGTTGTTCCAAAAATGTTTTAACTGTTTTTTATGCACTGCTGTTGAGGCATTTCATTTATCTTATGTTTATCGAGTTAGGCTTACGCTTTTATTTATATCCTCGTGTCTAAGTTATTTCTCTTAGTTTTCTAACAAATCTTGACATACATCAATACAGCAAAAATTTCTAATAGTCTAAGATCCCATCGCCGTTTATGTACACTCATAGCGTACACTCGTGACGTATATTTCAAATTAAAGCTGATATATCAAATTTAAGCTTAATTTTTTTCTGAACGTGGTGTACTAAGGCTGCCTATGGAAAAGTGGCTACAACCTCTAGGCAGCCTGGCCTGAAGTTTGGGGTCCAAAATTTCAAATGGTTATAAAAGACGGAAAAATCGGTCGTTTCTTTTGCTTTTTAAACTAAAATTATTCTTAATGTGAGTACTTTTTCAAAAAAAAAAAAAAAAATGATGAACTTAAATTTCAAAAATTGCCGATAGGGAGCGCTTTAGACTTAGAAGCTAAAAACAACTACTTTTTACCGTTTGTTTTCATATTTTCGTAACTGATTCAAAGAGTTAAAACTCTAACTTAAATTTTGAGCCCAAAATATCAACTAATTTCCGGTTTTTAGCAATACTCGGACCAAACGTCAAAAATTGTGTTTTCTGCTTTTCAACTAGTCCTTTCATGTAAAAAAATTATTAAAATCACCTGATAATGTTAAAATAAAATCAGATGAACCCTTTCGTAACTAAAAAAAAAAAAAAGAAAAAATAAATTTTTTTTCCAACATTTTTTTTTACCCAAAAATTTTGTATTTTACAACTCAGAAAGTGTGCATTTAATTTTATTTTCACATTATCATTATCGCCAGGTGATTTTAATAATCTTTTTTACATGAAAGGACAAGTTAAAAAGCAGAAAAACACATTTTTTGACGTTTGGTCCGAATATTGCTAAAAACTAATTAGTTGATATTTTGGGCTCAAAATTTAAGTTAGAGTTTGAACTTTTTGAATCAATTACGAAAATACGAAAAAAAAAAAAAAAACGGTAAAAAGTAGTTGTTTTTAGCTACAAAATCTAAAGCGCCCCCTATCGACAATTTTTGAAATTTAAGTTCATCAATTTTTTTCGAAAAAGTACTCACATTAAAAATAATTTTAGTAAAAAAAGCAAAAGAATCGACCAATTTTTCCGTCTTTTATAATCATTTGAAATTTTGGACCCTAAACTTCAGGCAAGGATGCCTAGAGGTTGCGGCCACTCTTACATAGGCAGCCTTAGTGCACCACGTTCAGAAAAAAATTAGCTTCAATTTGATATATGAGTCATGAGTGTACGCTATGAGTGTAGAAATACTACATTCATGTGACCTATTTAGGCCAGGCTGCCAAAAGGTTTCGGGCACTTTTACTTAGGCGGTCATAGTGCATCACGTTCAGAAAAAAATCAGCTTTAATTTGACATATACGTGATGAGTGTACGCTATGAGTGTAGATAAACTGCGGTGGAATCTTAGACTATAAGAAAATGTTGCGCTTTATTAACGTTGATTTGTTTAATAGAATAATTGTTTAAGCACAAAGCAATTTTAACCGTTTGCATTTAACCATTGCTGTAAAAGATAAGTGAGGAAAAAGTCCATAGCGCCGTAACTATGAAAACTGTCAGAGGAAAAGTGCGGAGTGTGGGAAATTAATATTACTTTGACCGGCCTCCTCTCGTTACACAATGTATAGTATCGGATTATGTTAAAAAAAACCTAAATCGGCACATTTTACCACAGCCGTTTTTACTTTCTTATTATATACAAATACTAGCACTGTTGCCCAGAATTATACCTCGGAAATAAAGCTTTTAAAAGTGATGCATAATCGATGATTAAGCTATGTGCCAAATTTGTCAAAGATCCAAAGGATAAGGAACACAGATATGCAGCCATTTATCCATTTTTAGTGTTTCATAAAACAAATAAGAGATTTATACAAAATAAGTAACATCACAATTTATTGTTTCTGTAATATGTTTTATGTTATCTTTAAATCGTTGTGAACTGTAGTAAAGTATTCTTAAATCTTCACAAGTTATAAATTCCTTCAAAATGGACATTTTTCGAATTATCTTTATATTCACAACAAAAGTTAAAAACATTAGATAATAAAATTGTAGTAGCCACCGCTTATATGAATTCAATGAAGCTGTATTTAGTTCCATTTTTAACGATTTAATTCATTGAAGTGGTTTATTCAATTAAGAGCAAGAATCTGAGAGAGTGTCACGCCTGTGATTCATGACCTCTCAGATTTTTTCAAAAAAATTACCAAATGTTTATTATCTTATTGAAAGACCAAATCCAGAATGTTTTGCTCTAAAGTTGAGTTGTTTAGTTTTTATGGACCCCTAAAGTTGAAGGTGCGGCATCAAAAATTAAGCGGATTTTCAAGACATGGAAATTGCTGTGAGCCAAAACTCTTACCAGGAACTGTTTAACTCCAATTTTCTTTTTGTATATGGAATATAGAAGATTGAAACTTTACAAAATTAATGCTAAATTTGTGCTAAGTTGTTGCCGTAAGGTCAGGGAAGGCCCTCAAAACAGGCCATTTTTGACGTTTTTTAGCGTTTTTGAGGTCCAAAAACAGCTTGTACATTTCAGTTGGCACAGCAAAAATAGTGTCGTTTAAAAGACCAGTGTAAGCACTTTAAAATAATGTATAAATAACCGAGGAAAGTTCAACGTGCTTTTAGTTGCGTAAGGCCGAAATATGAAAAATGTCATATTTTAGCGATATTTAAACGGTCATAACTTCCTCTGCCAACAACATATTGAAATATTTTTTTGCCAATATCATACTCTATTCTTTGTCTTAACAGAACAGTTGAGTCCTTTGAGGCCAAATGTAAAAATTTGTTTTACAAAAAATGTATTTTTTTCTATGCATTTTTTGTAAAAAAAATTTTCACATTTCGCCTCAAAGGACTCAACTGTTCTGTTAAGACAAAGAATAGAGCATGACATTGGCAAAAAAAAATATTTCAATATGTTGTTGGCAGAGGAAGTTATGACCGTTTGAATATCGGTAAAACATGACATTTTTCATATTTCGGCCTTACGCAACTAAAAGCACGTTGAATTTTCCTCGGTTATTTATACATTATTTTAAAGTGCTTACACTGGTCTTTCAAACCACACTATTTTTGCCGTGCCAACTGAAATGTACAAGCTGTTTTTGGACCTCAAAAACGCTAAAAAACGTCAAAAATGCCCTGTTTTGAGGGCCTTCACTAACCTTACGGCAACAACTTACCACAAATTTAACATTCATTTTGTAAAGTTTCAACGTTCTATATTCCATATACAAAAAGATAATTGCAGTTTAACAGTTCCTGGTAAGTGTTTTGGCTCACAGCAATTTCCATGTCTTGAAAATCCGCTTAATTTTTGATGCCGCACCTTCAACTTTAGGGGTCTATTAAAACTAAACAACTCAACTTTAGAGCAAAACATTCTGGATTTTGTCTTTCAATAAGATAATAAACATTTGGTAATTTTTCGGAGAAAATCTGAGAGGTCATGAATCACCTCATAATGCTAGTTCCCCAAAATGAACATTTCAACCAAATAATAGTGTTCAATTAGTACCTTGGTATTCTTTCAATTCGTTATTAACAGATTGCAGCACATAACCGTTGTAAAGTGTGTTCTGCAGCGGTTTTTTATGATCTTTATCAAAAATTACGTCGTTCACAATCTCAAGAGAAAAAGCTAAGTTTTTAAACTTATTCCCAGCTTCCCAGTTTATGTTAATTGCTGATTTTATTTCTTCTTATAAAATATCTTTTTAAATACTATATCGTAGGCAGAAAAAAATTGAGTGAAACAAGTATGTACCCTCTTGGGTCTATCGTAACTTTTGAGGGACGATTTTTCTTTAAATAATAAAACAATTATTTTTTTACATAATATTTTTTTTATTATTTTTCCTGTCCATTAAACACCGTTTGTAACCAGTATACAAAATATCTTTGGGAAAAAAAGTCAGGCATTAATATGCTAAAGTGATGCATAATCGATGATTAAGCTATGTGCTAAATTTATCACAGATCCAAAGGATAAGGAATACACATATTTATCCATTTTTAGTGTTTCATAAAACAAATAAGAGAGTTCATACAAAATAAATAACATCACACTTTATTGTTTCTGTGATATTTTTTATGTTACCTTTAAATTTTTGTGAACTGTAGTAAACTATTCTTAAATCTTCACAAGTTATAAATTCCTTCAAAGTGGACATTTTTCGAATTATCTCTTTATATTCACAACAAAAAGTTAAAATATTAGATAATAAAATTGTAGTAGCTACCGCTTTTATGAATACAATGAAGCTGTTTTTTGTCCAATTTTTAACGATTTAACCCCTTCAGTCGGAATTATGAAATAGTCAACCAAAAATGTTTTCTTTTGGTGAGCATAGTAATATGGCTAAGAGTATCTTACAAACAAAATTTCAAGTTTATGGATGAAAAATGAAAAGGGTAATGACTTGTCCAATTTTCCAGATATATATTTTGAAATACATATTTCAATTAAAAAAAAGCTGAAACACCATGCAATTTTTATCGTGCAATGTTCTTCTTACAATAATGAAACATAATATCAGCATTTGAATTGATAATGAGACGATTTTACATGCATACTTTTTAAATAATCAGAAAAAAAGGTCGCTTTTGCGACGAGAATCCATAAATTGAAAAACAAGCCAAACCCAATCTCCCAATCCATATTATTGGGAATAATGTCCATCCCAAAATGAGAAATTTTTGCACAGATAATAATAAGCAGAATGTCAAGAGTAAATTACAAAAAAAAAATCACTTGATTTAATCAACTATTAAATGATTTACAGCTGTTCGAAGCTTATGTCCGGTATACCGCCAGATCTGAAGGGGTTAATTCATTGAAGTGGTTTATTCCACTTGAAGGTTTTTTCCATTGAAGTGGTTTATTATTAAAATTAACCACTGATTCAATTAACTGGCGTCGACTATATTTTCATACGAAAAAGTGAAATAATATGATTTTCAATTCATCAAAATGCATTTCCATAAAATAATGCATTCTTCGTTGTTTTTCGGAAACTTTTAAGGTACGCAGATATCTACAAACACACTAATTTGTTTATTGAAAAGTAATTTAGCTTCACAACTGAAAAAGAAATGGAATTGCTCGATTGAAAATTTCGATTTCCAATAGTAAATATCAGCTTACGTACTTTAGTGGGGGAAGTTTTGCACTTGAAACAAATTTTAACATCAAATCAATAATTCATTCCTTAAGCATACATGGAATCTGCGGGGAAAAAATATTATTTATGGAGATAAAATATTAATTTGTTTTTATGGGAAGTAAATCTAAGGCTAAGAGCAATTTGACGTTTGTAAAAGTTTTGGCAACGGCCCATGTTGGAGGCAATAAAATATTTTTTAAGCACTTCTGCTCTTCATATTAAATAGCCTTATAAAATTTAAAAGTAATGGTTCTACAAACTGCAACTTTAGAAATTCTGCTTTTTGAAGTAAAAATTCGTATGCACGGGCATTGAAATTTGCTTTGCATCCTTTCTGTGTGAAGAAAGTGACGTAGTTGTTTTTAATTGTTGCCAAAAAACAATGAATATAACAGCAATCATGAAGTTAATTTTGTTAATAAATTTAACTAGACAATTCCAAGACGGAAGTTAAGCAAGCATATGTTTGTGGATTTTCGACATTTTAAATAATGCAGTTTTTTTAAGATTTCTTTGACATCTTTAGTTATCAGTTTAAAAGTGTTTTTAAAAATTTTTCTGGAAGGGTTTTGAAATTCTGATCCAAACATTTTTCTTCTTAAGAACAAAAATGTTGCTTAGTGACATACATGTATATAATTTTAGGTAAATAAATAAATGATGCAAAAATATATGCTATTCAAAATTGATTGAGAAATTAGTAAAACGTTTCCCTGTAATCCTACAGTTTCACTTTAATTGCATGCTTTTAATATTCACATTTCGTTTTTTTTAATAAAAACTTCACGACAAATTTCAAAGGTCAAGGTATTGAAAAAGTTAATTAAAAGTAAAGAAAAAATGGGCTTATAATATTGCTAGTAAAATAAGACATAGTGTTTGTAAGGAGGATTGTCCAGTAAATGTTCCTGTTTGGAACTAAATAAAAACCTATATATTTCACATTTACTGGACAAGATGGAAATAATTTTTCCCATTTGAATCAAAAATGTAACAGTGGCATTCCTCTCAGCTCTTCCCTAAGGGATTTTTTATGAATTTTATAAATTATTCAATAAAATAACAAATGACAGTAGATTTCAAGCGAAAGCTTATGGGGAAAACAATGACTCGTAGAGGGATTTTGAATATAGATATTTTCAGCACTGAGCTTTGATTTGTAGTAGAAATGGTTTAAAAAAAAGATATGTAGGGGAAGGATATTTAGTTTCAGAACTCAGAACAACTGCATTAGGGTTTTAAACAGAAATAGGCATTACTAAAAGTATGTGAAGTTACAAAATCACTGGTATTTACATAAATCACAAATAAACTCATCGTCCTCCTATTCGGATCCTGGGCAGGCTTCGTGAGCCCATTTGAGGCACTCAGAGCATCAAATCCAGCCTTCGTTGTCCTTAGATTTCGAGTAACAATCACCACAGAAAAAACAATCGACATCGCTGACAGCTGTGGCCACTTTGCCCTCTAGCGCGCCATTTTCGAAAGAACAATATTTCACGCACAACCAGTTGTTGTATCTACTGTTGAGACATATGAATTTACAGCTAGAAACATGGTGTTTTGCACCATTGATGTAAAATTTACTTCACTTATTCCTACAATAAACTAAAGCGAAACATGTGTGCACTTACCTAGCATTAGAGGGTCGAAAAAGTGAAAAATTTGCGATATCTCCGTGAGTTTGCGTCTGAGCGGCACCAAAGTATAACACAACAACAACGGATGCCGGGCGAGTAGTTGAGTCTATTGCTGCTAGGCTGCAGTACTATATAGGGAGGAAAAGTTCAAGTGGCCACTTTGCCCACAGAGGCCACTATGTCCACCCTTCCCCTACTATCCAGGGAAACATAGTTTAAATAAAACCAGTTGAAGAAAAAAAAGATTTAACGAAAAATAACATGAATCTTTTTGAAGAAAAAATAAATTCTTGCAGCTCCAAATACACGTAAGTTCCAAGTACTAGCGTACATTAAGTGTACGATCTTTTTCAAAGAAGAAAAAATATTTTGGAGCATGTAGTTCTCCTTCGCTGCTCAATACTTAAACACTAATAATAAAACCAAATGACCATGTTATATTTTGACCGCCTAAACAACATAAAGATGAATAAAGATGTTATTTTAATTTGAGCCACATTTTAAGCAAATTCTGAAACGTACTTTAAAACAATGGGAAGCTCATAGATTTAATTTTTTCCAGTAACAAATCTGAAAACAAAAAAGTTTCCCGCTAAAAGTTAATAGCCTTCCTGAAGAATTCAGAAATATTCTCAATGAGCCCTAGTCACGTTACGCAATACAACCGAAACTCCCCAAAACACTATGGCTTATGGTTACATTTCGTCACTTTTCCCTTTTTTATCAAGAAGACCACTGGTTGGAGCGGTTTCTCTACTAATAATAAAGCTGAAGGTGGTTCTGTCTGTCCTTCTGTCTGTCTGTTACGCCCGTAGCGCCAAAACCGTTCGGTCGATTTTCATGCCACTTGGCACAAAATTAGTTTGTAGCATGTAGTTTTGCACCTCGAAGCGATTTTTCGAAAATTCCATTTCGTTCTTTTTCTATTCGAATTCTTAGCGGAAATTCGATAAAATAGGGAAGAAATATTTCACACACATTTTCAAGTCTTAGGTCATTCGAAAGCTTGGAATTTTCTGCACAAAATGAAGTTTTTTTGAAGTTTCTACGATCATCAGGAGAGCTGTAACAATTGTTTTTAGAATCCCGAAATTCAAGGCTTACCTTCAGTAAAGCAAGCCAAACGATTCTAAAATGGTTCAGCTCGATAATAAAATTTGTTTGAAAAGAGAGATGAAAAGAATTATTTTATCAACGGAAATCAACTTTTCATGTTGTTACTATGGTTACGTGTTCATACTTATTTTTGTTTCGTTCTTTTTCCAGGGTTGCCAGACGTAGTATTTTTGATTCTACGGTAGTATTTTTTCGGCCCAAATAAGGAGCGTAGTATTTTTCTGGCAACCCTGTTTCCAATATACTAATGACTTAATTAAAAGATTTGGCGGATTTTTTTTTTTCATTTTCATAGATTTCGCATTTCAGCAACATTGATTTTGGCAACGTTTGGAAACAGTAGTATTTTGTAATATTTTTTTTAGAGGAGGTATAGTATTTTTTGTTCCAATTCTCTGGCAACCCTGTCTTTTTCCCGGTGAAGATGCTTTGGGACCCTGCTTGGCGCGTTTTCAAAAAGTCAACTACGCAAAATAGCTAGGGTTACCACGCTTGGCGCGCCTATCGTTCATTTAGCGAGAAAAGGGTACCTAAAGCACAGATTAACGAAATATCGTATCAATTTCGATATTGCATCGTTTTTTTAAAGTGTTTCGTTTCGGAAAATGTATTGTTTTGTTTTTTAAGCTGGGAAAGAAAACTTTCTTCTTCTTTTAAACTTTGGTAAGATTTCTGTTGGTTTCTGTTATCAACAAAACTGTTCTTATTTTCTCTTTTGGCTTATTTTTGTCCATCTCCCTTGGGGTTGCATTCGAATGTTCTAAGGGGGTGTTTTACCCCATTTATCGGGTAAATCAGTGTTTTCAATGCAAGGTGATATGAATTGGTTAACAAAAGTGATATGAATTGGCGCGACCACTTGGCGATATATCGCCAAGCTTTTGATCGCCAAATATTTGACGCCAAATTGGCGAATTTTTTTTTTTTTTTTTGATTTAGGTTCAATTTGGCGCTGTTGGCGATATTTTGCGAAAAATCCACTGAATGATGTTAAAAACGACGATCTTTAGGAGATTAATCATTGTAAAATATTTTTTTGCATTGTTTCGTAGCAAACTAGGGCTACAAATGTTTGAATTGTTATCTTGCTCACTCCAAGCACTATTTTAGCACTTAAGGCATCTACTAAGAAATTTACACGTAAAATTAAGTAGTGTGGGGTCCATATCAGATCTTTATATCACTTTGAAGGAATTATAGTTGAATAAAACTAAAATAGAGCATTTTTTCTGATATATCAATTATTTTACAAATGAACTTTTAATTTTATACCACGGGCAAAGCCGTGCGGGTACCGCTAGTATCAAATATAAGACAAAGCTAAAGCAGCAATTAAACACGATTCTTGCAAAGCTACAGTACCCGAAACCTACATATTCCTTTATTTGGGACGAAATCAATTTGGGAAGGCCGTAAAAAACTAAAGGCGAAGCTCTTAATAAAGAAGTTGGATGCACCTTCTAACTCGCAGCATTTCTTTCTACAGCACAGAGAAGTCCGCATTCATGCCACCTGTATCAATTCAGGAAACGTTTTTGCAAGGACACTTGATTTTCTTAATAAATGGATGGAAACGTATGAAATACCGGAAAGTTACCCAGAAAAGATTTGTAACGTTTCGGAATTTTCTTACAGTGCAAGATGCCATTCAAAAAGGTCATTGTTTTTCAGAAATAATTACTTTGTCAAGAATTAATAATTAAATCAATTACAAGAGCATACTCAGTTAAGGGCACACTGGCAGCTTTAAAGTAAAAATAACTTATTCGTACTCCCTACACTTGTTAAAACGTGTTCAAAACCAAAATACTCTTTTTAAAGTAAGCAATACTTCCTCCTCAAATGAAAATAGTGCTCAAAAAAAAATCTTCTGATTTGACCACACAAACAAACACAAATTTAAGGGAATTAGAAATTGAACCGAAAAATAATTTAGAAAAATCAATAGTTTTTTTTTAATAAGTAAAGGGCTTGAAGGATGAAAAGACTATGTTACATTTTAAAAAATCAACACGCTGAACAATGGTAAGCAATGTATACAGGTAAGCAAATAAAACGCGTACATTAAAAAGTAGATGTCAGTAGACTAATTTCATACGCTCACTAACGCCAATCCAGAAAACAAAAAAGCTACAACAACTGCACCAATAACTTTGAATTTAATTGCTTGCAATTTCTGTTAGTTCACATAACTCCTTCATCTCCCAAGCCCTTCAATCTATATACAAAAAAGACTACTTTTGTATGCGTATGTCCGGGTAAACTTCAAAACTACTGGACCGATTTTAACAATTTTTTCACCGTAGATAGCTATAGTAACAGGGAGCAGGATCACCTATAATTTATTTCTAAAAAACTTAGTTTTAAAAAGTTATTATGGAAAACAGTAAATTTCATGTCATTTCCCCATTAAATGATTAAATTTTCCACCCATTGTTGCAAAAGTTTGGTTGCCTCGCATCAACAATATTAATAGAAATCATGATGAAAACTTTGAACCAAGGCTTCTCTGAAGTAGGTATGAAATTCATTGCTTTCTTAGGATTTTTATATTCATTTATGCCAATAATCGCTAACGTGGTAAATAAAAAGAGAATTGATTTTGGCAATAGTTAAAGAATAGAACCTGTTTATAGTCAAAAAAATTTCTAAATTAGGTACATAAGATGATTTCACCAATGTAGTCACAAGGAAAGAAACTAATAATGGGACTTATTTAATATGCAGTATTTGGAAAACTCCAGTGTGATTGATACTGTAAATATATATTTATTTTAATATACAAAGCTTATAACATTTCCTATTTACCTAAGCATTATTTGTAGTTTGCATTTGTATTTAGGGTGTGTAATACAGTTTATTTAGTTTATCAAGATAAAAAAAAAATAGACATTGTTTTCAGAAATAGCCATTATGAATATAGATATGCACTTTAATGTTGAAAAATTTGTGAATGAGTTTCACTAAAACACCCTACCCGGCAGAAACCCGGGCAGGGCCGGGTACCCGGCTAGTTATCAATAAGTTGTTATTAGATCAATTGCAGAAGTATACTTAGTTAAAGACGCGCAGACAGCTTTAAAGTAATATTAGTAACTAGCTGGGTACCCGGCCCTGCCCGGGTTTCTGCCGGGTAATGTGTTTTAGTGAAACTCATTCATAATTTTTTCAGCATTAAAGTGCACATCTATATACATAAATGGCTACTTCTGTAAACAGTGGTTATTTTATCTGTCTGGATAAGCTAAAAAAAAAAACTGGATTACGCACCCTTAATATAAATGCAAGCTACAAATAATGTTTAGGTAAATAGAACATGTTATAAGCTTGGTGTATTTTTTGAAATAAATATATGTGTGCAATATCAATCATTCTGGAGTCAACCATTTGCAAATATAGAACTACTTCATCTACCCCCCCCTCCCCCAAATCGGATATTTGGCGACTTTTTTTTCTCACCAAACAAAATACCCGTTTTTGTTGTTGCCACAAAACTTTAAAAAAAACTCAAAATGGTACAAAATGCAAGAAAATACTAAATTTGGCAACAGCAAAAACCTAAAAGCTGAAAAAACCTGAATTGGTAACACCAAAATAAGAAACAGCAACCCTAAAAAGTCCGTAGGACGTGACAGATTTGGCGCATAATTTTTTTTTTTTGGGGGGGGGGGAGGGTATATCAAAGTTATACCCCAAATATTGCACGTTAAATTTGTCCCATTATTAGTTTCTGTCATTGTGACATCAATGGTGAAAACTGGTGGTGGTATTAATTTTTAACAGGTGCCGAGCCGGAGCCACTTTACCTGAAATCCTGAGAGTATAACGGAAAGTCCAATTTGTGACATAGCTTGGGAACAGAAAAAGAAACAAAACGAGAGGTCTACCATTAGACCGGGGCTATTGTTTGAGATGCTTGGTAGTTAGGATTTTTTTTTTTTTAAATTAGGAGAAACAGGGAGCATAGAAGCAGCCAAAATTAGAGCGAGAGCTGCGGGTTAGGCAGCGGATTGTTTTTGGTACTGAGCGTGTCAAAATCGATGAAGCAACATTCCGCGGGGTATTTATACTTGGTGTCAGGGGGATTGATGTACCGAGCCTGGTCTTGAATTAGGGGGTTGGGGTGGGTTTCAAGGGTACTGTAAAACTTTCTAGCTTGTTTTATGACAAAATGGGAAACAGAAGGGATACCCACTGCTTTGTGGATATCTTTCCCCTTAACGAACCAGGGGGACCTCATAAACTGACGGAGGACCTTGTTTTGTACAGTCTGGACCTTCGTGAGGTTACTTTTGCTTGCAAAGCCCCAAATGTGGACAGCATACAACAGGACCGGGCGAATGACCGTCTTGTAGAGAAGTATTTTGGACTTGAGGGGGAGGGCAGAATGCTTGTTTATCAAGGCACGAATGGCATGTATTTTGGTATTGGTCTTTTTTTTGAAGTCAGAGCTGTGGCCAGAGAACCTAAGTCCATGGTCCAGCAATAACCCCCAGGTACTTAACACTTTGTGAGTACATAATACTGTCATTTTTTATGGTGATATTCTTTGGGTGCTTCGCTTCCCCTCTGCAGAAGTGGATGGCTTGAGTTTTCTTTGTGTTGATGTGCAAGCCCCAGTTGTCATACCAGATACCAAGGTCATTCACATGGTCCTGTGCATATTTTTTCGCAAAGTTCCTGCTGGGATGCCTAGCAAGTACGGAGAGGTCGTTGGCGAAAAGGGACAGAATAGTTTTCCGCCCAATAGGGACGTCGTACATGTAGATGGCAAAAAGGGTGGGCCCCAACACGCTGCCTTGTGGCACTCCACTTTTGATAGCACAAGGGGGGGAAAGGGTGTTCTTGATTTTGACTTGGAAAGAGCGATTTTCGAGATAATTATGAATGAAAAGGATAAGATGCTTTGGGAATTTAAGTTTTATGAGCTTGAAAACCAGACCTTGGTGCCAAATCTTGTCGAAAGCTTTGCTAACGTCCAGGAAAATACCTATTGTGTGCTGCTCAGTGTTAAACCCTTCGATGACGTAATTGATGTTTCTAAGAAGCTGGTGAATGGTGCTGTGATTGGGCTGGAAGCCGAACTGCTCGGGGGGTATGACTTTGTTGGTGGTGAAAACTCAGTTGGTAAAAACATCTTATGTGTACTTAATTTAGAAAAAAATTGACTATAAACACTTTCTATTTTCTAACTGTTGCCAAAATCAATTATCTTTGTATTTAGTCTTTTAGCGATTATTGGCATAGATAAATCTAAAAATCCTAAGAAAGCACTAAATTTCATACTTACTCCAGAGAAGCCTTGGTTCACATTTTCATTATGATCACCATTAATATTGTTGTTACCAGGCAATAAATTTTTGCAACAATGGACTGGAAATTTAATAATTTAATGGGGAAACTATATGAAATTTACAATTTTTCATAATAACTTTTTTAAACTAAGCTTTTTAGAAATAAATTATAGCTTATCCTGCTCCCTGTTACTGCAGTTATCTACGGTGAAAAAATGGTTAAAATCGGTCCAGTATTTTTCAAGTTTACCCCGGACATACGCATACAAAAGTAGTCTTTTATGTATATAGATACTACTTTATTTAAACGCACGCGCTACGCTTGCTCAAAATGTTCTTAAAAACCGAATTACTCTTGTCAAAGTACCGCAATACTTTTGATTCGTATGAAAGCAGTGACCAAAAATATCTTCATCCCCCTCCTGACACGAAATTCATAACAAACCAAGAAACAAAAGCAAAAATGTCATTTGTTCTCGTTATTTATCAATTTCATCCGTTAAGAGAAACAAATGCATGCAATATCATTTATTTTATTTATCCAATTCCCATGGAATATTGCGCCTGCAGCAAAATAGATTTTTCAGGGAATAAACAGTTGCGTACTGTCTCGAGTCATCGATTTTCCCGTCGCCTCGAATTTCAACTCTGTTCTTTCCCAGCTTTCACCTCAGAGTGTGTTTGCTGAGGTGAGGAAAATTCTTGAAAAATTATGGGTGTTTTTCGAAAATAAATATCTCTCATTGTCGCAGTTGAATGTAACGAATATTTGCGATAAAGAGAAGATTGCGTAATTTCAAAATATTGGAAGTCATTGTTTGATTTTTTGTCTAGTTTATTTTATAAAAAATAATTGCTTAGCCTATGATGAAGATGTAACCTTCGGGGTCAAATGTACCATGTGAGAAAATATAGCTAGTAATAGGGGCGTTACGAGGTTTGAAAGCTAGCCATACCTCAATTCAGAGCCCCGTGCCAATCCTATTTTGTTAATATCAAGCGCGGATCCAGAGGGGGGGGGGGGTCATGACCCCTCCCTTAAACGATTAAATATAGCATACAACTGCATTTTTTGGGTCTAATGTTAGACCTCCATTTTCACTCAAAAATTGCCCTTTGACTTCCCTTTCTGAAAATGACCCCCTGCTTAACCACAAGTTGGATCCGTGGTTAATATAGACATGTAAGGAGTGTATCAAAAAAAAAAAAGAAAAAATGATCTTTTCAGGAAAATTTCTGTCTTGTTAACCGACTCGATTACCGACTATTCCAGGCTGTGAGATCAAAAATCCGTCGATACTGCTGTCGATATAACTGTTGGTATAGTGTATCACTCAATTTGTTTTCAGAATTTTATTCGACTCTTTGAATTAGTGCAAATAATTGGTTGTGCTGATTGCTCCAAATAATCCAGAACTTATCGGTAACTTGCTTATTACCCGCCATTGTCCGGTATTGCCATTATGTTTAACTTATTTCATGCTAAAATGAAATGGTTGAGTCCTAAATTGATAATCCATTGTTAATCGTAATCTTTGTTGAAAAATACTCATATTTAAATGCGTTAAATTTTATCAATTTGTATGCGTACAGGCTTATCTCTACTACTCTTTTGATTCAAAATTGAAAGCAAATAGCCATTTTGAGAAAAAAAAATGATTCTTGAGCCTTTTCTTTTTTAATTTCAAAATCGGACGAAAACCGGATTTGTATACGGAACAAACATACATAGATGTAAACATGTATCCATATATATATATATATATATATATATATATATATATATATATATATATATATATATGTTTTTTATTTTATCCTTACAATGCATTTTTTTTAAAATTTCGAACAGTGAAAGCTCTTTCAAACCTAAATCTGCAATAACAAAATCAATACATAAACATTTCTCATCGATACCACCATATTTACGGATGTACCAATATCTATCAGTATAAAACTAGACTGCATAAATTTATGTAACTCACGATACGTTGAGTATCATTGTTAGTGATATGACGCTCCGAGGAAATCTTAAATGCAAGACAGATGTAAGATTCGAAAGAATTTAAAATGACCGTTACCATAGCAACATCACGCTGCCTTCATTAAGAAGGAAGAAATCATCGAATGCAAAAGACGCTTGCAAAAATGTGAGCATTAGCAATGATGGTAATGATTATCATTTCTATATTAAAAAAAAAGCTACTCTCTAATAAGCGAGAAATAATTTGGCAAGCACATTTGACTAATAGCTACCTATTTTGAGAAAAGTTGGGAAAATTATCATTCATACGTGTATTTTTCAATTTTCGAACTGTCTCGTTATGTGGTAAGTATTATGACGTAAGTGAAGAATGTTGGAAGAAACGTATTAGTGTGCGTTTAGAATTGATGGTACTTTTGTTATGAGCGTCAAGAAATTAAACAATAATAGACTTCTTAAAAGTGTCGTTATCTTGGATTGTTTTATTTCAGAGAATGTAACATTAAAAATATTAGGTAAATTTTGCTACCATAACAATAATGATAAAGGGTGCTATCAGACGTTTTTTTCTGAGATCAAACAGTACAAAATCATTCGCTTGCAGCCAATTATGCATACATTCTCTTAGTAAGAAGCATTATATACATAGTATCCAGAAAAGGTCTCCCTGTTTTCATCATCGAATATCTCGAGAAAAAAATGATGATTTTGGACTGAAAGAAACGGTACGTTTATTGTGAAAGCCGTAAAAATCATGAACATAATTTTGAAAAATTCGTTACAAAAGGTGCCAATAGGTTTCTCTAGATGCTGTAATTGCAATACAAGTACCTATAAATAGTGTTGTGAGGGCATTAACCATCATTTCTAGCACTGAAGCATGAAAAAAACTTTAAACAAAATGTAATATTTTTCAGCAAGTGTCTCTGGTATTGGAATTTCACAGGTTAGGCCACAGCATTACAACATATACTATCTTTGGGAGCTATTCCTTATTACCGTAAGACTTTCTTCGACTGTAAAATTCCTGTGAAAAGCTATACTTGTTGCTCAATAGTATTGTTTTTTTTAAACCTCCTTTCACGTTTCGACGATAGATGTAATCTCTTCAGCCCTAAAAACACTATTGATAGGTACTCGTATTGGCAATTACAGCTTCCTGTGTCACCTGTTAGCTCATTTTGTAGCTAATTTTTCAAAATTCTGTACATGATTTAGGGCTTGCTCGATGAACGTACCGTTTGTTTTATTTCAAATCGTCATTTATTGTCTGGAAAGTCAATGTTTAAATTAGGGACTGGACATCTTGTTGTATCCAAAGTAATATCTATTGTAGTTGGATCAAACCTTACCTGGCAGCATTGTGGAGGACACAGATCTTAATCAAAGCATTACGACGATTACTTATATTAGATAATATGTTTAGTCAATGAATATTTCATCCATGTTTGTAACACAGGATGTAAAAGTTAAACGTAACATACAGTGAAGATTTTAAATTTGAGCACGATTGTGAGATCCTACGGCTTCGAAATATCTGAAAATACAAAGGAAAGAATAGAAAGTGCTTATTGCTATGTCTCCACTTCAAAACTTGGTTCCTATTTCATAAACAAATTCAAAAGCGAACGTTGCAAAGCACCCATAAGAGTTAAAAATACTGCAGCAGATTTAAGGTTTCCTATTATGAAAGAAATTATTTTGGAAGAAAATGCACTGTTTTGTACTACCCTTTCAACAATTTTTTCATTAACCACCGCCCGAATTGAGGTAGCTTTATCATTTTTTAGATCAAACCCAAGAGCACAGGGAGACAATAGCTACTTGTAACTCTTAGGGAAAAAGTAACAGTCAATAGGAGGGAAGTAAATAATGAAACTACTCAATGTTATTTATAACTCTTTAAAGTTTAGGCTTCTAACTTTTAACACTGATAAGCAGTCACACTCACCCCCCCCCCCCCGAATAACTACTATTTTGTAGGCAATACAAGTATGCAATGTGAATTTCAAATTGAAACTGTTCAGAGCAGTATATTGCCGTGCTAAGAGCAAGAATGGTATCTGCAGTCGAGCTCAAACTGAGATACGTAACACTCTTTAAAGCTTTGTGCTACCATGTATTTGATTCAGATGAAACTTTTTTAGTATTTTTTATAACATATTTCCCGTTCTTAAATAACTATATAATATGGATTTAGGTAAAATACGTCACAAAGCGAGATCTGGTGGCGATAACTCAATTTTGTTAAAAAGTGCCGATACGACTTTTGTGCTTGGCGCGGCAGTCTAGCTTATGCCTGTCATTAAATAAAAACGAAGTGTAATGGTTCTACACATAATTCATTTTGAACACATTGCTGTTAGAATAAATAAAATCAGAGAAATAGGTACTAATTCATTTGAAGTGATCTAGGATATGGGTGAGTTTGACATGTAATACTAAAAAAGTACGGTCAAGAGCCCGATGAATATAAGTTAAGAATTCCTTTTTCCATATTTTTAATTTCATATATATTAGAAACTTTCTTTTCTCGTAATAAATGTGAAAATCCTGCATTTCTTTTTCAAGAGCACTAAATAATTCAGTTGTTGTTACTCTTTCTCCTGAACTGCTCGTTATTCTGACCCATTAATTTAGCGGTATTCTTATTTCAGTTTCGTCTGTACGTGGTTCCCCTGCCAGGTAGAGCTGCACGTACAACATGTTCATCAATGAAAGCCAATGATTAATACTTAATGAAGATAAATAACTTGCCGTAAAAGCCTGTTATATCTTAATGACAATAATGGTCGGCGGAAAATAATGAGATGAAAGCTAATAACCGAAGTCTGCAATAGATTGGGATTTTTTGTTTTTAAACTTGTTCAAAATGACGAAAGCGGTAGTGCTACACTACGTTGCTATTTTGAACAATAGAAAGCACCAAACTGATATATTTCTAATTCATAGTAAAGGATTAAATAGCCTATTTTAGCTTTTCTCTCTATTAAAAAATTTTAATTTCTAAGCAACAGTTCGTTCATAGCAATTGTCACTAGAGGAGTTAAGAACATCAGGAATTGATTTAATAAAGGATTATTTGATCTCATTTATCGAAGTTGATCCAAATTAGTTGAGTTATTAGTTAAGTACGTTCATAATCTCTGAAGGTATTTTCTAGTAATGTTTTCTCTGTTAAGTTAAAAAAAAATATTTTCAAACTAGAAAATGTAGAGCTGTGTCGAACATCAATAAAGGACAAAACGATTTACTTAAAAAATACTAATGGCACAACTCTTTTACTATAAATGTTGAACGATAAAAATCTTGGATCAAAACAACCGATAATATAAGTTCTTATATTTTTAATGTATTTTTTAATGTTTAAGAGAAAAGGGTTTTTAATGAGAAATAGTTTTTTTTAAAAACCAAACCGGTATTAATAACATATCTGAAAATAAAAACGAAAATGCAACATATTGGAAGTAAGATTTGAGTAAAAAATAAACTCGCCTTAAATCAAAGAATGCTGAACACGAATAAAGTGCAAAACGAATTTGAAATAATACCATTCATGCTATATTTTCATAGAATGAATGTTAAAGGAATAAAATCCTGGGTCAAAATTATTGTTTTAGCGAATCTTTTGAAATAATGTTATGAAGGTAAAATCTTACCAACTTTCCGCTTCATCTGGGTGCTTGCAATCGTAATGCTGTTGTGAAGAGAATATTCGAAAAGAGAAGACATTTGTATCAAATATTGCATTAGAATTAATTATTTATACAATTCAACTATTTACATCTCAAACTGCAACAAAATCAATCCAAAATGCTCCATCAAAAATCAACCATGTCTGTTCGTTCCATCAAGTATTACTATTTTTTTAGGGCGCGTTCAGAGTACGCGCCCGAGCTTCCCGGGAAGCCCGGGTTCTTCCTAAAGCGTTCAGAGCTGCCATTTGGAACGCCCGAACTTCCCAAATGCTGTCCAGAGTAAACGCCCGAGCTTCCCGGGCTCAAGCACAAGCAGCCCAGGAAATTTAGCTGGGCAAATAGGTTACGTGTTTGGGCGTTTAGCAAAGGATGATGCTCATTGGCTGAAATTTATTGCTATTTCGTCTGCTAGGATTTACGAAGAGTGACTAAAACGAAATCTTGAAAATACACACAGAATGGTCAAAAATACGCACGCTATTTGCTGTGATGAATCTGAAATGATATATTTCCTTGCGAATCGGTCATTGCAGGAACAATCCTGTGAGATAAGCGAGATCGATGAAATTCTTTACTTACTGTTAGGCCTATTTCATCGTAAATTCCTTCACTTAAAATAACATATTTCTCATTAAATTCGATAAGCTATTTCGATCCCACGCTCAACCATGATGGTAGAGGAACAATAGTTGTCGCCAAGGTTAAGAATTTTTATTATTTTGTGCCAAAGTATTGCAGCAAATGTAGGATTATTCCTGCATTGACCGGCCCGCTACGCTCTGCTGTTGTGTCCGCCATTTTGTTTCTTCCCGAATGGCACAAGTGTTGTCCAGACCACAACTTCCCGGGCTCGACCTGGGAAGTTATTTATGACGTCGCGGCTTAAACACCCGGGCGGCCCGGGCGAATACTCTGAACGCAGCCTTAATCTCGTTCTTCAGTTCAATTCAGTTCAGTTCATTGCATTCAAACCAAGAAAGGCTAAAATCAATCTGCAGACGATCTCTAGAGCTCAGTTGCAAGAATTATCGATACAAATAGAAGTTATAGAATTTAAATGTTTTTTTTTTTTTTTAAATTTTCTATAAGAAAAAGATTTTATTCAAAAATAAATCAATATGAATGATATATCTTCAAATAAAAAAGAAAATTCAAAATATTGGAAGTAAGAGTCGAACAAAAAATGAAAGTGCCCTAAATAGAAGAATGTTTAATTAATGTCAGTACTACGTGTCCCTCCAGACGACAGTTTCATTATCGAAGGAAATTGGAGAAATTTACACTCGGGAACGTTCTTCGGGGAAGAACCAATTCTCGAATCAGCAGAACATCTTCCAGACAGGTACCTTGAATCGTCTGTTTGTGGAATGAAAGACAGGGGATAGATCAAGTTCTACGCATTAAGCCCAAAGACAATAATCGAGCAAACGAGGCATATGGAAAGGAATGGAAACAGGTTTTGATCTTATAAAGTTAGAGTTAATTTGTTGAGTGAAATTTGTTGATTTAACCTTTAATTTGATGGTTTCAGTTCATTAAATGATGGGAGTTTTTGTAAAGAAAGGTAAATTTCCTAAAAAAATACTTTATCGGAAATAAAAGATTTTAGATGATATATGTAATTACGTTTAAATATTGAGAGAACTTTTATGGTTTTGCGTCAGGCCTTTTGGGGAGCTGAAATAAGAAAGAAGTGCCCAGACCGTAGTGAATTAAGAAACTAAACCGGTAGGCAAGAAAAGCATTTTCTGAAAGTTTTCTTTCTTTAAACGTATCATAGGGAGTGACTACTGCCCATTCATCCAATAAAAATTTTTTAAAACCTTATTTTTCATAAAAAATACGAGGTGTTCATTCACTTGGTAGAGCTCATTTACTCCTCGATGTACCCTACGCAGGCTAAACAGAATCATTTAATAATAGCTGAATACATTGTAGCTTTGTAATGGAAGCAATGTTGTTCAATATTATTCTTCTAGCTCTCATAAAGTGTGAGGAAAAGTACATCTGGATTTCCCGGACTGGAAATTCCCTCTGAGTGAGGAAAGAAAGGAAAATCAGCTTTAGGAAAAAATTCAAAAGTAAATACGAGGATTAAAGGGGTGAAAACTTTTAAAAAGATAACGCATAAATGAAAATTAATATGTTTACTCTTTTAATCCTTAAATTGACGATTGTTAAAAACAATTTCAAATATATTCTTTATCTTTTAACCCTTGTAAAGATAGGGAAAAATACTGAAAAAAAAATTAAATATAGTTTAGATAAATTATCACTTTACAACGTTGCAGCTTTAATCGAAAAAAGAGAACAAGAAAAATGAATAACTTATAGCCAATTTTTTAAAAAGATTGCTAAACATTGCAAAAAATTTTCACAATTTAAACTGTAGTAACATTTTATTCTTTGTCGAACAACAAGAAGTAGGTATCCTCAGGAGCACTAGATTAAAAAAAAATGTTTAACATTTGTGACTGCTGAAAAACTACCCCCCCCCCCCCATCAGAAAACAATTGTGCCTATTTTAAAATTGATTTATCGCCCTTTCAATGAGCATTTTCTTTGTTTTAGGCAACCACAGAACTTCAGTTTGTTCTCATAGTATTTTAGACGATTAAATTGAGTATAATGCCAAATAGCAGTATCATGCATTTGAGGGTTAAACAAAATATGTACATTTCGTGGTTTTACATTCTTCGTTTTTTATGTCACTCACTTCATTACGCCAAGATGTTTGTTTAGATCGTTGCTTATAATTACTGGTGCGGATCTGTATAAACACACTGTATAACTTTAAACAATGTAGCTTCAGAGAGAAAACCATTACATAAACAAATTTCTTATTTTACTAGTTGTAAAATTGATAAACATACATCCCAAGTAGCATCAACTCATCGGATTTTGCTCGGCCGATCATTGAACTCCTCGTAAATTGATCCCGTAACGCACGATGACATCTTTCCGATCGGTATCCGAGCCCGGTTTTCGATAAGCTACTTTTCATTGGAAAGCGATATCCTGCCGATCAACTTTCCCGATGAAAATAAGGCGAGCATTCAAAATTGATCCTAAATTCATCGGCACGAGACTGCACTGATCGTAAATTGCTCCAAATCTCATCGTATTTCGAGAAAAACTCATCGGATTTTGCTGCTCGGATTCTGTTTGGCCGATGAGACATATTGGAGCAATTGAGAACTCATCGAATCCGATCATCGGCCGATGAGAATTTCATCGGGTTTCGATGAATGGCCGATCATCGGCAGAAAAGATTATGCTGCTAGGGATGTACAACGGGTGCAAATGCACCCCTCTCAAAGTGAACATGAGGAGTGTTGAAAACTTTCATTTGGGACTCTAATAGGGGAAACTTGTAGATATAGTACAACAGAGAGAAGATTTGTTCAAATGGTGTGGACGCAGCGGTACTTATTGTAATAAATGTTAGTTATTTGGATTGTGATAATTGTTATTCATTTCGATTGGATAATTTTTCGCAGGTGTCTGAAATAATTGTGTTCTAAGTTTCTGCGGTTAATTAAAAATAATTTCATAGTGATACTTAAAATCGGGTACCTAAGCTATTTTTGGAAGGACGCATCAGTTACGCTTGCCGTTGTATATGTATTTAACAGTAGAGGTTGCTTTGAGGTACAATAGAACTTAAAAAAAATTCAGGACACAAAACAGCAAGTTTCAGCCTCACTAGTAGAATTGGTTATAAAATCACTTGATAAAAGTGCTAATGAGAAATGGTTTTTCAGTTTTCCAGGGCAAGTTGCCGGCGCTGCTAGAAAATTCAAAATTCAGCAGGAAAAAAAGAAGCAAACAAAACAAAAAAGAAGAAGATAAGAAAAGAAAAGGTAATTGGACGTACAAACCGATACGATTCATGAGCAAACTCATCAGACAACTGTGACCCTTGGGGATAGCGGTGATGATAGCAACTGGGATATCAACGATGGGGATGAAGCAGATTCACAAGATGCTACTCGCACTAACTGTGATGGAAAGGTCCTTGTAGACAATCGCGGAGAAAGTTGGGTTGAATGAAAGTGAGAAATATGGATACACTTACTCCATGTACACAAAGAGACAGTTCGATTGTTTTTTGTAATTTCTACGTGTGTTTTTTTAGTAATTAATATATTCTTCGAAGTTTTGTACACTGCTCCGTTCATGTTTAAAACATTTAAAAACGATTTGCTGCTTTTTCCAACGTAGTTGCTCCTGATTTTTTTTCTTATTTCATTTTTGAACTTTTTCGCACATCTCCATTTTTGGAATGAAAAAATTTGCATAAAAACTACTTTTCTTCATATATTAGACCTGCTTTGCTCAAATGTCGTTTTGACAATTAAAAAATCAGTCCTATGAACAGGGTGTCAATGATTTAAATCAATTGATTTAAATCAGTGATTTAAATCGCGATTTAAATCAATTGATTTTTTTTAAAAAAAATCATTGATTTAAATCACTTTTTATTTTATTCCTTAAAAAATTTTTTGGAAAATCCCAATTTCATTATTTTTACCATTTTCTTTTAGAGCTTTGATTTCCATCTAATAAATGGAAAAGTAATCCTACTCAACCCCCTCTGCAGATGCTAGAAGGTTGCAGTCCAAATAATATGTATGCACAAATAGTGCTATTTGTTGTCTAATATGTGAAATAAAGAAAATACATGCAGGTGCAGGGCAGGTGTTGCAAAGAGTGAATTGAGGGGGGAGGGACATGATAGAATGTGTGGATATACTTTCAGTGAAAAGAAAAAACAAAAACAACCAAACAGAAGATGAATTTTCTATGCCTTGCATTAGCAACTGGGGGGGGGGGGGCAGTCTTTATTAGTGGCTGAAATGGAACATATTCCAGCTTTACAATACAAAAGCAAAATAAAGAGGGGAGGGCTGAATGAAGTGAGGATTGGGTTGAGCTTCCTGCCCCATTCGATTTTTATCCTAGCTAGTAGACAGGATTATTTTCAGATTGGCTCCTAACACTTTTTTCTGGGTTTCTTACTGGTGAAGCTTTACTTCAAAGGTGTTTTTGTATTTTTAAAAACTTGAAGGTAAGTTGTTCATAAATAAAAATTAATTAGTAACTAAAGTTTCTATTTTTTTTTAAATCAAAAAAAAAAAAAAAAAAAATCCGATTTAAATCAAAAAAATCTAATTTAAATCATAAAAAAAAAAAAAGATTTTTTTGATTTTTTAAAAAAAATCATTGATTTTTTTACACCCTGCTTATGAATTGCAAGATCTATTGATTTGTAACATTCATTCTTGAAGCTGGGTAAGATTTACGGTTGACTCCAACAAAGCGTTAGTATGACCTTTCCTACATTATTTAATACTAACTAATTTTGTCACACTTATAAAAACCAGAATAAATATTGTTATGAGAATGCTGGTACAGACAAGCATGCTCATGGAATCTATTTTTTGTTAAATAAATAAAATAACTTCAAAATTTTGACACCTCAAAAATTAAACTATGCTGTAGTTCAAAACACAAATGAAGAACAAAAATGACGCATCTACTTCCTTTTTTAAAGCCAGCACAAATTGACGAAATCGAAACAGCCCAATCACTTTTCAAACAATAATTAAAATCTCGAAGAAAACTTATATTTTAGAAACCGTTTGAGTAATTGCTTCCTCGATAGACTTCACAAAGTAATTATAAGTAAAGACAGCTTTAATTCCATTTATAATACGAAACAATTCATAAAATCAAACTGTGTGACACAATAAGCTTTCTACGTTAGCAAGTGGAAGCTTCCACTAAGCCCAACAAATATATGTAAAATAAAAACGTTAACTGGTTGACAGGTCGATTTTTATTTTTTGCAATACTTTAGGAAATACAATAAATTTTGAAAGTTTAATGTTGCTCCTGTTTAAACGCAGATAAAGAAATTATCAGATGCATGCGAAGAAATGAAGGAAGAAAAAGTTTTAAAACACAAAATTTTGAAAGTAACCTTCTTCTTTTCTTTTTTTAAAACAAAAACATTTGCAATACCTTTCTCTGCAAAACTTTTAAAAAACAAACATGCGAACTAATTTCTTTGATATTTTACTGTCATTTAAATTTTCAAACTGGTGCTTCTGCAGGCAGAGAAACTCTGACACATGCGACTTTAAAGTTACCATGATCAAACACATTTGAGTTCTGCTACCTTTCAAACGAAATTCCTAAAATTGGGAATATCGTTACATTGAGGCTGAAGCATTAAAGAGAAAGGAAAGGAAAAATTATAAAACTATTTACATTTCGTTGAATATATGTTTTGATAACTACCCAGAAAAAACACTTTTAAATTTTGGTGTTAAACCATGCAACACGTAACCAATGGCTGGTTTCCTAAACCACTAAACCACTCACGTTTGGAGCCTGGACACTACACGCAAAAATATACATTAAAAGCAAAGCGGACCAGAAGTACACAAGTTTTTTTTTTAACTGTTAATCTTGTTTAAACGCAGATAAAGAAATCATCAGGTGCATGCGGATAAATAAAGGGAGTAAAAGTTTTAAAACTCATAGCAGATCGGAAAATGTAACTGAGAATTACTATGCACTCCGTACTAAATCAATGACGATAACATTTTAAAAATATCTGGTTCGATAAGTCTGTTTTTTTCCTTTTGAACGATATATTAACACTTATGTGAAAACTCAAAATATATCCAGAACAGAAATTTTGCGGGGCACAAGAATGTTGGGAAAGCATAGCCTAGAAAAAATATTCCTATAATGAGATGAATTCCGATTAGAATGAAGTTGCTCCCATACAGTTTTGATGATGGGACCCACTTGATGAATAATAATAGAAAGACGATTTTTGACGTTTTTTTTTTTTTTTTTTGCTCTCTTCTTGTTATTGAAATATCTACTTATATTAAAAACTGAGTATCTTTCTTTCTATCTTTTTTTCTTTCTTTCTAATTATCTATGTCACGCTTCTTTCTCCTGAACGCCAATGAACTGAAAGTCAAACCAGGTACCGATAGATAGTTTTAATCTATATTATTATAGGATTTTAATTAACGAAGAAATCAATTAATAAGTAGTCAAATTTAAAGCGATTAGGATTAAGTGATTAAATATGAAATCCACTGTTGCAAAACGTGGTTGCTATGAACCAGTAATAGCAATGATAATGAGAATTTTGAATGAAGGCTTAATTAAATCAAATATGAAACTCATTAGCGGGTCACGTGCGTTGTACTTTTATCGCTAGCTACTTGTATAATATAACAGTTGTAAATAATATAATACTTGAAATATAAATTAGTTGAAAACTCATCTACTTATACACTGAAGTGACAAAAGTCATGGGATAGCAATATACAAATTTTCAGATGGCAGTAGCATCGCATAGAACAAGTATAAATGCGCAGTGCTTTTACAGAGCTTTCATTTCTGTTCAAGTTATTCATGTGAAGAGGTTTTAACGTGATGATGACCGCACGACGTGAATTAACAGACTTTGAACGCAGAATGTTAGTTGGAGCTAGACGCATGGGTCATGCCATTTCGGAAATCGTTAGAGAATTCAACATTCCCAGATCCACTGTGTCAAGAGTGTGCCGAGAGTATGAAATTTCAGGCATAACATCCCACCATGGACAGCGCAGTGGTCGACCGCCTGCACTTAAAGATCGAGACCGGCGACGTCTGCAAAGAGTCGTAAATTCTAACAGACAAGCAACACTGCGTCAAATCACCGTAGAAATCAATGTGGGACGTACAATGGACGTGTCTGCTAGAACTGTGCGGAGAAATTTGGATTTCTTGGGCTATTCCAGCAGAAGACCGACTCGAGTGCCTTTACTGACAGAACGACATCGCTTGCAGCGACTCTCGTGGGCACGTGAGCATATCGGTTGGTCCCTAGATGAATGGAAAACCGTGGCCTGGTCCGATGAGTCACGATTTCAGCTGGTAAGAGCCGATGGTAGGGTTCGAGTGTGGCGCAGACCCCACGAAGCCATGGACCCAAACTGTCAGCAAGGCACTGTTCAAGCTGGTGGTGGCTCCGTAATGGTGTGGGCTGTTTTTTCATGGCATGGACTTGGTCCTCTAGTGCGACTGGACCGAACATTGATTGGAAATGCTTATGTGCAGCTACTTGGAGATCACTTGCAGCCATTCATGGACTTCATGTACCCAAACAACGATGGGATTTTTATGGATGACAATGCGCCATGTCACCGGGCCACAACTGTTCGCAATTGGTTTGAAGAAAATTCTGGACAATTCCAACGAATGATTTGGCCACCTAGATCGCCCGACATGAATCCCATTGAGCATTTATGGGACACCATCGAGAGGTCTGTTCGTGCCCAAAATCCTGCCCCATCAACGCTTTCACAATTATGGACGTCTATCGAGACAGCATGGCTCAATATTCCTGCAGAAGACTTCCAACGACTTGTTGAGTCCATGCCACGTCGAGTTGTTGCACTTCGCCGGGCAAAAGGAGGGCCGACACGATATTAAGAGGTATCCCATGACTTTTGTCACTTCAGTGTATTAAAAACTGAGTATCTATGTCTAATTCTTTCCTTTGAGCGAGCTGAACTTACTGAAACTTTCCTCACCATCTTGAAGGCGCAAAGTGCCCGTACAACATCTCAATAATTCGAATGATTTTTTGATGCAGGAAAAAAGAAAAGGCGCAAAGGCGCCTCTTAGCGAGCCACCTTGGCGGGGAGTAGTTTCTTGAAATTTTCCTCACTACTTTCAAGGCACGAAGTGCCCGTGCAATTCGGGACACGTGCGTGGTATGTCTTGAAATCGAATGAACATTAAAATATATCAAATAATATAACTTCAGAATGAGGTAAAAGAGAGAGGAGACGTTTCGCATCAACATGACGCAGGAAGCAAATCTAGCTGCCCTGGCAGCTAGTATTGTCTTAAAGGCAATTAAAATGTTAAGAAAAGTCGCTAAATTTGACCGTTTATCTAGACTTTGAGACGTTATATCTCGATAACGAGAACAGCAATGCTAATATTTTTTTGCCAAATAATGTCTCAATGTATTTTTCACTTGGTACTAATTTTAATAATTATTAAATCATTTTTTTTTGTCTATGCAGTATTTGTGTGTATTAGTGGATGTTAAGAAAAGTCTATAAACTTAGCGAGTTTCAGTGAGAAATAACAGAAGTTTTCTCCCCACATAGTATATGGATATCCTGCTTCATGCAGAAGTTTTAATTCCTTGGTACCTTCTATTTCTCACCAAATCTTAAAATTATAACTTTTAATTAAAATTTTAGCAGATTTTGAGAACTTATATCACGATAAGGATAACACCAAGAATAATATTATTTTCGCCAAAAAATGTCTTATTTTGTCTTTCACTTGATGCAAAATTTAATAATTATTATTTTTTCCCATGTAGTATTTGTGTAGATTTTTGGTAAAAAACCGACTAGCAGTTCCTCAGTATTTATATTTAGCCTATTTTTACTGTAATTTTGTTGCAGTACTTTTATTTTAAATGCAGTTAGTTAAAATTTTCTACGCGGAGTAAAAGTGACGTGGTTGTAGTGAAGTTCGTATGAATACGTTATTCAATGTACTGCGTTGTACTGCGTTCAATGTACTATCGTTAGTTTAAGCTGGGTAAACATTTATCTCTATTACACTGTAGTTATTAGGTGTTTTTACGTGTGCAAAATGTTTCTTCAATAACCGCCGCATAACAGGATTCTACTATATTTATTTTTCTTTAAAAATAGATGATGAGTGATTAAAATAAAAGCTTCTTTAATTAAGGATAAAGTTACAATAAACTATAAAGTTCTGGTCAATACATCTGTAAACTGTTTTATCATATACTCTCTGGTGGTGAAGAAAACGCTTGTTAAAATCTTTTGGCATTGCAGTTTTTCCTCGAGATTTAAGAGAAAATATTTTTCAAAACCCCTCCTGGCATGGATGTTGAATATTAGATCTCAAACAGCAGCAAAAAATCCATCTTCTTTCAGTGAAAAATGTCTTCATATCTTGAGGCAATCACTCAGAAAACTTTCAAAGTATTGTAAACAATATAAATATTTCACCTTTGTTTTAGAAACATGGTGTATAAAAAATGAATGTAAGAGGAAAAAATGATGAAGATATGTATACTATCTTCATATATATACATAGGTATAAACTATAACTTTATATTAAAGATAATTTCAAAACAAGTTTGAACTGAGAAAATATAGATTCAATTTAATATGAAACAATATCAAAAGTGATATCTTTAGATAAAATTGAAAATTTTTGGTGTTCGTTTAGAAAATTGTTTTGGAAAACAATTCAGAAAGTAATCTCAATCCATCCCTTTTCTTCAATTGTAAAAATATTAGTAACGTAAGTAATATTAACTATAAATGCATTAAAAAAAGTAATGTGAAATGCACGTACGTAAAGATGCTAAATTTTTCATTCATCTGGATCTTAGTTTATAAATAGGAAATTTACTGTACATGTAGACAACAATTGCAGCGATATTGTATTATAACGTATTTGCTATGACGCTTATAAAATGCTACCTTTTTAAAAAATTGTACGAGGATATTACACTGTTAAAAATTTTCCTGAAATTTTACGATAAAAGTTACTAGCATCCATGCTGCCAGTAACTTTTACCACAAAATTTTTTTTACTGTAAAATTTTACGGAAGAGAAAACGAGAATTAAAAAACACGAAATACAAACGACAAGGATCGAACCCAGGACCCAATTTTGTCACACTGCTTTCCCATCCACAGTACCAGATGAGACACATCAAGAGAGTGGAAACAGGGTGACATGTGCATTTCACAGTAAGTCACGTGGTGATCAAGTGGCGCTGCGATCCAGGGACGTTATTTCAAGTTTTTCCAGGGGGGGGGGGGCAAGGGTCCAAACACAATGCAATTTTGCCGGAAAACATCAGAAACCAGGCCCACTTATATGTAAATACAATGAATTCTCAAAGCCAGGGGGGCAATTGACCCCCACTGCCCCCCCCCTCCAAATGACGGGCCTGCTGCGATCGCAATTTTTTATCGGTACAATTCACTGTATAAATTTTCTGTACGGTAAACACTACATTTTACAGTAACATTTACCATGAAAGCTTCCTGAATTTTTAACAGTGTACATGCTTAATAACTAACTTCTTAAAATACGGCACATTATCAATAATTACCGTAATTGCACTATTTTATTTAAAACAGACGTAGATTTTTATTCTTCCACTCTCTGATATAATTTGTTCGATTAGATTTCAATTAACAAGAAAGAACGGAAGATATAAAAATAGCAAGAGAACGGTTAAGAGAAAAACTAATATTTAGCAAATTATTTCGAAGTGCAGTATTAATATAGCTGACACTTTTTAAGAAATATCAAACATAAACATTTCCTTAAAAATCTGGTAAACAGAGTTCCTTTCTTTTTTATCTTTCATTCTTTCGACACACAATGAAATTATTATTGAGCTGAAATTACAAATAGATTGAAAAGCATGTATGTGAGATCTAACGGACAACTTCAAACTAAAGGCTGCTTAAATCTAAAGATGCTAGTTGCACAACTATATTTACATGAATAAACCCTTAAAAGACTATGGGACATATGCATCTTTAGTTAATAATATTTGTTGTCGAACTCAAATGATTTATAAAATACATTTTCCCATGTTATTAAAATATTATATTCTTATAATTAGAACAAAAAATAATAAATTTATTATTATTATTTTTTATTTTACATTTAGGGCAAATGAAACCACACCTGCTTTATCACCTCCATGTTTTTACTTATATTCCAAATTACGTTAAAATTGAGAAATAAATGAAGGTAAAAAAAAATGTTGGGAACCACTGCTAGAGTCGGAAAATTAATGTAGAATTCATTTTTCGTACATTTTGAAATAACTGTAAAAGGTTGATGCTCTTTGTAAAGGTAACACACTGAAAAATATCACAGTGACTTATTTTTCTCTGTTAACAAAATGCATTGTTCTTGATTACCAAAAATGTGAAGAAGAGTAATTTATTAAAATTTTCTTCATTAATAACTTAAAATTCTTCATAAGTTAACCAGTATCCGAGCTGGATAAGTTTCATTTTCACAGCGAGTAATCAAACATCAATAGATTGGAAATGAGAATTACACAAAAAGTAACGTTTCTGAAAGGAAAGTCGTTTAATTAGTGTCACCAGACCGTGTCCCGGAGAAAGACAGATTTCATTACGAGGGAGAGTTGAGGCAATTTACACTTGGGATCGTTTCCCGAGAAAGAACTAATTTTCAAATCAGGCATACTCTGGACAGGTATTATCTGATAATCTGGTGGAAAAAGAAAAAGATGAGACAATCATATTCTTTATAAATTTTCTTTAAACGTGAAAAGATTACGAACGCATTTTGCTGAAATTAGTACGTTGCTTAAAGTGACGATATATTTCTTTTTTTTTTTGGTTTCTGCAAGCTTAGATATATAACTTAGTAACATCATATCAAGGGCATCCCGATAGGATGTAACTGTAACCTTTAAAATACTTCTTTACTCATAAAATTTTGAGATAACGCAACATTGCTTTTTAAAAATATTTTTATGATGCCTAAAAGCTTATCTCATCAGATAAAAGAATCTGCTCGTGCTTATATTTTGTCAATCGGTAAAATTCAGAGTTTGATTCAGTGATCTCAGAATTCTCAGTCTCAAAAATGTAATATCGATGCTCCCAAGTTTAGCAAGACCTTATTTCGAGTGTGCAGTTCAGTTTGGTCTCCTTATCCTAAGAAATATAATTATTTATTGGAAAGGGTTCAAAAGGTTTAAAAGGATTACAAGGTTAGTAAATAAGCTCTCTAATTTAGAACATGATTGACTCAGAATGCTTAATATGTGTAGTCTTTTGCAAAGAAGAGTCAGAGAGGACATGATTCAGTTGTTTAAATTTATCCAAAATAAATGATGTTGGTGGACTAAATGTTAGTGTAGAAAGCAGGGACAAGGGTTTATTTTAAGCTATTCGAATCCTAGGCTGGCCTGGAAATTAGTAAAAATTTCTTTAGTAGGGTTGTTGGCACTTGGAATTGCTTATCAGAAGAGGCTGGATTGAGCAAGGGAGTAGATAGTTTTAAGGGGGCCATTATCCTGGCTCTTGCATGGATGTATTTTCTCTCACCTGTCTTTGCGTTAAGGCGAGCTAACTCATCCTTATAAGAGGGGAGCTAACTCATCCGACATTTTAGTTCCAAAATGGTGGGCGTGGAACCACTGGTATCTGTACTCAAGTCGCATTGAAGAAAAGTGGAAGCTAAGTTTGAATTGTAGCTGCATAGATGATATTTGACTATTTTTGTCTATGTGACAAAAACATTTTATAAACTCAGGCTTAGAACAAGTGAAATATGAAAATGGACCCAATTTCATGAAACATTTCCCAATAAACTGTTTTAAATTCGAGAAATAAGTTATTTTTTTAAATTTACCTAATATGGTGCTTTATCCAACTAATCATAAGTTATTTTACGCCAGAAAAACCAGGTATAGTAATGTGTTTCAAATACCATAGCTGGAACCAAAATGTCGGATAAGTCAGCCTGTCCTCTAAAGGAGCTCTACTTAGAGTGAATACGCTGTTGTGCTGTGAATGGTTGTCTACCCTAGAAACGGGCTCTTATGGCATGTGTGTGCTGTGGAAGTTGGAGATCACGCCAAATTGGTTCATACCCCATTTCGCCTTCGAAACTTCCCATTGATATGTCACTATGAATGGAGCGATAAGGTGCTTAACAATGAACAATAGATATCCGGAGTACTGAGTTGACAGTTGATGTCTTCGCCTTTTACTGAGAGGGGGTTAGGGATTTTTCTAGGGATATTTCTTCTACCGTAGTTATGTAAAACTAATTCTCTGGCTAGCGATCTAACCAAACTTTAATCTAAGGGTAACTCCGTATCAAATGAAGCAAAAAAAAAAAAAAAAAAAAAAAAAAAAACACGGCCAGATTTTCACAAAATTTGCACTATTTGACATCTTAAATGTATACATTATTTTTTAAAATTCTAACATTTATAATTGTTGAATATTTATTCTTTGAATTTCGTTAAAAAGCCTTTTTTTAACCTTACCGGCAGACTTGAAATCATTTTACTAAAGTTCTGTGGAAGCGACCGACTTTTTAAATAACTCATTTCAAAGATAATTATATGCAATTATTTATGCAATTTGAATACTTTATGAAAATGTTTCTTTTTAAGCTGTAATTTAAAATTTTTGAAATAATGACGTCTCAAAATTTTGTAAAAATATATAGGATTCAAAATATATTTTAATGAATATATTTGAAAGTTATCTGAGTTGGACCATGTAGAGACTAGTAATTAGCAAAAATTGAAAAATAGGGTCCTAAATTGCAAAATAGGGTCCTACATTACTTAGTGTAAATGCTGATTCCTTCATGGAGAAGACGTGTTCGATGTATTCAGTAAGATGCATTTAAAATCTTATAAGTACAGTACAAAACCGGGGTTTTATTCGGGAACCAAAAAATCGGAAAATCAGAAAATCGGGAAATTTTGTCGATTTTCCCGTCATGTTTTAAAATACGCAATTTTGTCACTTTTTAGAAAGGAAACTTTGTTTTTGGTTTTTTGTTTTTTTTTTTTTAATAAATAAATAAATAAATATGAAGGGTTTCTTATGTATACCTTGTTACTCGCAAAAGCGTAGAAAATAGTTACAAAAACAAACTTTTTGTTACAGAAAGTAAAAAGCAGAAATTAAAGGGTCACGCGGGGCAAAATTTCCGAAATATTTTCTTGAATTTCAAAGTATTCTAGTAAATAAAACATTTTCGTATTTTATTCCAGCTGTAAACTGAAGAAATAAATATTGTCACCTTCTAATGCAATCTTATACTGAATGATCATTAACTAAAGCCGTTTAGAGATTAAGGCTACAGTGGACAAATAAAATTGCTTTTTTTCAATTATTGATTTACATGTCTAAAACTTTGTGTGCTTGTATTATTGTGTATTTACTACATCCAAAAGCATAAAAAACACAAATTAGTGCAAAAACAATAAATACTTTTTTCCGAATTTCAAATTTAAATATTTTTTAACAAAATTTCAAAATGTTCCAGGCGTCACAATTTTTTTCAAACTTTGCATTTCTACTTAATTTTCAATCATTAGGCATGATTGCATAAAACAATGCATTATATGTAATGTTTTATGTGATAGTTCATAAAAGATAGCTGAAAAGGAAAATTTATATGATTTTTTCAACTGAAAATTTTTATTTTCTGCTATCTTTTATAAACAATCTCATAAACCATTGCATGTATTGCATTGTTTTGTACAATCATGCATAATGATTGGAATTAAGTGGAAATTCAAGGTTTGAAAAAAAAATATGACGCATGGAACGTTTTGAAATTTTCTTTAAAAAATACGAAATTTTGATATTTGAAAAAAAGTATTCATTGTTTTTGCACTAATTTCGGTTTTTTCTGCTTTTTGATGTAGTAAATATACAATAATACAAGCACACAAAGTTTTAAACATATCTTAATACTATTATAAATGCGAAAGTTTGGATGGATGGATGTTTGTTCCTCTTTCACGCAAAAACTACTGAATGGATTTTAATGAAACTTTTACCATAATGTAGCTTATACATCAGAATAACACATAGGCTATAATTTTTTACGATATTCGAAAAAGATCGATTGGTAGCGCTTTTTTCATTGCAATTTAAGGTACATTTTTCGCATAAATCCGCGAAGGCTTTCAACAAACGAATTCAGTATTTAGTGCATCATCTCAACTCCCTGTCGATAGCTAGAATTGCGTGTATTATTTCCGCTTTTCGCATTAAATGTTCAATACTTTTCTCAAGTCAAATCAAAAAGTAATTTTTTTTCAGCTTCATGGTTATTATCCAGGCTTTTACATAGACATTGGAAACACTCGCGCGTCCGCACTCTAACGAGCTTATCATGATTTCTACTTAAAACATTTTGTAGTCTTAGTTGTAAGTATAATATTTATCCGTAAGCAATGGGTTTTTTATTGTGCTTTGAAACGTGCAAATATTATTTTGTGGAATAAATTGTATTCCTTTATTAGTAGATTGTTCACTGCGTCAATTATTTTCTCGAGTTTTATAAATATGTGCTTTAGAGTATCGGTAACGTAACCGCTAGAAGAGATTGGCAACTAATAAATGGATTAGGTTCATTATTTTCCAATTTGATGGAGCTTAAAACACAATTTAACGGCATTTCTTAAATTTGTTTGCGTTGATTGGTCACTTTCTCGGGATACTTGCAATAGGGCAGTTTCTTAGTATCCGATTAAACAGGAATTTTGCCAAATTTGCTGCAAGATTTTAATAACTGAGATTCTCGTCGGTTTTTTCAACTGACGCCAGTTTTAGTGCCAAAGACTACGTACGACGTATCCAAAACAAAACGATTATTGTCTGATATTTGGGTGATTCTCCAAAATCCGAACAAAATGATGTCCCCGTAGGACAGAACAAAAATTATTTGACCTAGAAAGTTTTTTTATTTTTTTAATTGTTAGAAATACTTATTCTGATGTTATTCAATTCATATTAAAGCAAGTTTTCATTTATTTTTTTCTACAAAAATTTTTGAATAGCCAAAAAGTCACCTTTTTTGCGTGTCCGACCCTGTTTCTAAAATGTAAATAAATTATTTTAAAATTTTACGTGAACATTGCACAAATTTCACTTGTAGTGTTGAATTATGTATAGTTATGAGTGTAATATAGTGTTGTTTTACCTTATTTAAATGATTATATAATCAGGTACATCATTTTGAAGTTTGTCCCCAGATTGCATGTCCCTCTCCTGGCCTACAAATTGGTTCAATTATTAAAGGCAAAAAGAAGGAATTTTGAATCTGCAGTACTATAACACTGTTTATTCTCATCACTTCTTTGGACTCAGAGTATTTTGTCTATAGAATGTGTCTGCTGTTCGTATTATTATTCCTTAGTTCAAAATGAGGTATGTAACATTTTCGATGTCCCTCTCCTGGCCAACATTTCTGTTCTAAATAAAATAAAAAGAATAATTCTGCCTGCAGTGTGTAATTGAGTTAAGGGGATAAAAGAGAAAAATACCATTATTTACCTTCTATATAATTCCGGGTAAAAATATCAGCCTTTTTTGATTAAAATGTCCCTCTCCTGGCGCAAAAAAAATGTCCCTCTCCTGGCGCAAAAACAAAAAAAAATGCCACTCTAGCATTACTTTTAAAGCACTGGTAACCTGGCATACATAAAGTGAGTTCCCTCTATTTTTCTCTTAATAAGCTCCTAACAAAGAGTAAGTATGATTTTTTTTAGATTTTTTTAAGCATTTTTATTTTTATTGAGTTTGTGAGTTGAAAATGCCAGGTTTCTGGAGAATCACCCATTTATCGACTGCAACAAAATCTCAATCATCGATATAATACTCCCACATTTGAAAAGTTCAGTTTTTTTCATTTGTTTTCCGATTCCGTATGTATCCATTAAAAACCTTTTTAAAATTATGTCAAAAAATAAAGTAATCCACATCCTTAAATTAATAAAACCCTTAAACAAGACTAAAATTACCATTAATTTGCATTTTTTCACAAATAATCGCGAAATGTTCCCTATTAATTTCGAAATCATTTAGGACAAAAACTTTTAACGTCATTTTATGGTCAGCAATAGTATCTCAGCATTTTGATGACGATTTCTCTGTGACAAAAATTAGTGACATGGTATTAATTTTTGTGCCATGTCACTAATTGTACCATGTCATTATTAGTGGCATGGTATAATAATACTGAATGTATTATAATGTCACTTACATAGAATGTTTTCATACACGATCCACTTACCGGTAATTGTTACGAACGCTCACGGCTAGTAACCAGTGAGACTTTTCGAACACAACTTTTACATCATCCGCAGATTTAATTTAGAAGTGAAGTGAACGGAATGAGAAACAGATTGAATTTTGTTTGTTTACATCTGCCATCCTTACACCGTTTTATATTTTGCACTACTTTAAACAGCATTATTACTGCGTAGCTCCTAAAGATTTTATTAGAACTGCCGAAGGATAATAAATTAGTGTCGGTGTCTTGAGACAATGGTTTGTTGTAAGATTTCGCCTGGTACACAAGTAAAAATATAATTTAGAACTTGTACATATGGATTACTTTTCATTAAAAATTAATGGCCTTTGGAAAGTTTGATGGGATTGTTTTACCTTTCAATGGAAGTTTTAAGTGCTTTCATTTCCGGCCACATTTCAATTTGGTGAAGTTTTTATATTTAAAGTTTACTTTTCGAATGGTTCACACTACTCCTTGTTCCAAGAACAGGTATCATACTTGCGTGCTCAAGCTGCTATATTCACATTAGTTCGCTTATACCAATCCAAATGCAAATTTTAAAGCTCTCTTAACCGAAAATAGTTGATTTTTTTCAAACTATATGATGGAAGAATTAAAAAAGAATAATAAAAACAATTTTTATAAGAAATACTTTAATGAACTGCATGAAAATAATATAAAACAAAACCTTTGAAAAAGAAACAAAAACTCATTTTTTAAGGCAATTATATACGACACTGTGTCAATGTATGATTTAAGTGTCATTTCATTTGCATTTAATCTAGATTTTAGATAATTTAGTCACGCTGGACGCCGAATGAAAAAAAACCCACGTGGGTGGGTGCAGTGCGTACGCGTAGGGAGAAAGAGAACCGGTTGGGGGAAGTTTTTGGGAAAAAATATCCCCGAAACTATCCCTAGGTTGACCACCCGATGGTTTGATTGACACCTGACCCAGCCCACTGGGAGGGACAGACTCATCACACAGTTTCGAAGGCGAAATGGGGTAGACACCGCCAAATTAGGGTACACTTTGAAAAGTGACGCAGTGCATACCAAATTGCCGGCCTGATTGGCACAATACAACAACAACAAGGCCATTGATCTTCATTGGGAACTGATAAAATCACTAGGCCGGGTTGGGCCCAAGAGCCTGTTGCATAGTGTCACATTTGTAATTGTATATCATTTGTATAATTATTATTGGCCAACAAAATTGTGGAATAAGCTGCAAATATTGAGGTTATGTTGTGGCTGGAAAGGTTATGAAAATCTACGTCAATGATTTGAAAGGAATATTATTCCGGCATAGTTGACTGCTTTATTTTTTAAATATTTAATGTATTTATCTCTTTTTGTCGTTGAGAAACAACAATTATCTATTTTTACTTGTTTTAAATACATTTCATTAATAAATACTCCACATTACATTGTATAAATTTTACTTCCAATTACTATATGTCAATCAAATTATCTTCCCTTTTTGAGCTTAATCATTTGTGTTTAATCATTAACTGTTTGTGGAAAAAAATAAGTAGGCAAATGAAGGGGAGCAACATATATTTTTTTTTCCTGATTCTTTCCTTACGATGGAGAAAAAATCAGTTAGATGCGAATAAAACCAGTGACCTGTTAGAAAAGATTCGCACTAAAAAATCTTCCATTAGCAAAACATTTTTGATCGAAACACCTCTTCCCCTTTTCCTAATGCCCCGTTAATGAATACCACCTCCTCTTTTTCCTTGGGGAACAAAAATTTCATTAGCAGCGAAACTTGGGAAGATTTACGCTTGGGAATTCTCACGTTCACATTTCAGTCACTGATTAGTAGTGCTTTTGCTCCAGGTACTTTATTCTCTTACGGTCTTATTCGTTCGCCACCGAATGCAAAATTTACGCAATCGAGAAAAATGATATTTGATGTTTGGAAAATCTTTCTTTAAACAAAAAAAAGTCATTTTTATATCGCGTAAAAAATCAGTCGCTGTAAAAAATGAATGTTGTTTTTACAGTATAAAACAGCTAACTTTATAGTAATTTTACAATAATAAAAACAAGGGAAAATGCTCACTTTACAGTAATAAAGTAAAATTGTTAGCTTTGTAGAGGTCCGTAGGCAAGCTTAGTCTAGAAGCTATATTTAAACAGATAACTACGTAAGTATAGTTGAATTTAATATCTGACTCCTTCAAAATATTGCACAGGTAAAAGTTTAACAAAACATAAAATACGTAACACAACTTAAGTGGTGGCAAGCAACTCACTTGCATAAGTCGCGACTGGTTTCTTAAAGTTTGAATCTTGAATGACGTCAAGCAGAAATTTACATTTACAGGTGTTGCCACAGCTTTACAGTTTATTACTGTGCATTTCACAGTTTTAAAATAGAACCTCTCCTGTCAGTATATCTGTTGTTATTACAGTATAATACAGCTAATTTTATTGTAATAAATAGTAAAATTGCTGGTATTACAGTAATAAACTGTAAAATAACTAGTTTTACTGTTTATCACTGCGCTTTTACAGTTTTAAGCTGGAACTTCTGCTTTAAGTATTATACTGTAAAACAACAGTTCATTTTTATAGTGCAGATTGTGATGGCATAGGCCAAGAAATAAAAAAAGGATGAAATAAGTAAGCAAACACCCTAATTTTCTAAAAATGTTCTATTTTGAAATTTTCAAACATTTGATAGCAACAGCATTCTTTTTTTTTTAAATCTGCATTTTTTTCGAGGAATTACTCAGAAAGCAAGATTATAAAAGTGTTACTGGATCGGTTAGTTTTTCTTTCAAAAAAAAAAAAAAAAAAAGACTGTTGAATAAAAAAATAATTACCTTTAATATATTTTTTAAAGAAATAAAGTGTCGAAATGCGTCATTTATGTCCCATTGAAAATTCATTTTACGTTTCAGACTGGTGTAATGCATATTGAAGAAAAAGCTATTTCGAGTATTTTCTTACCTTTACATCAGCATATAAAATTTACTAAATATATAAACTTAAAAACGCTCAAATTGTGAATACGGGTGCTGTTCAGTTCACCGAAAAAGGTAATTGTCAATGTGGGAGCTTTTTTGCAAAAAAAAAAAAAAAAACTGCTTCTTGGCATAGTATATCACATTATTTTCAAAAAAATATTAGTAACATATTAATCTTACACTTTGTTACAATTGTGCTAAAGTGTTTTGTAAAATTCCAGTTAAAATTTTATTAAGTTTAATCGGAAATTAATAACAGTCAAAATTATTATTTGTAATGTTTTTTGCATTTCAATTTTAGCAAGTCAAAAAAAAAAAAAAAGGTTGAATGATCTGTTTGTAATTACTTTACTGTTATGTATTCACAAAACTCTATCTGTTTTGTTAAAAACTATTTCAACACTGCAAAAAATAATAGGTTGTTTTCCACATTAAAACTGTAAAACGCATAGTAATATGCTGTAAAACTGCTCATTTTACCATAAAAAACTAAATTCGCTAATTTTGCAGTTTTAAATTGGGACCCTCCGCTTTCAGTATTATACTGTTTAAAAATTTTATTTTTTCCAATGAAGTATTACTTCACCAAACAACATAAGACTATTTTACTGAATGTTATGGATCATCAGTCCAGATTACGATTACTGTATACCTTACAAATGCTTTTAGTATTCTAAATAAACATTCATTAACATTCCAATGATTTCGTTTTATGAAAACATGAAAGGTGAATATTTTGCAATTTATAATCACAATATACATTACGAGATGTACTCCTAAAATACGCACGTTTTGAAAGAGATTTGCTGACAGCAGACGTTTTAAGAGGAATTTACCCCTATTCCTCTATAACAGTTTACAACTGATATCCAACGAAGGATAGCTCCCATTAAAATTAGCGAGCTCAGTAAATTTCAGGTGAATTTTAGTGCATTAATTTTCCATAATTTATTTATAGAATGTATTCACGCAACTCTTTTTAGTATTTTACGTTTCTTCGGCTTGATTATTACTCCATATTTAAGAAGTGCATACTTATATCAATAGAAAAATATGCTGTAAAAAAACAAGGTATAGGAAAATATAATGCGAAAAACAAACTCTAATAGATTCGCTTTAAAAAAAAATTTCAACTTAATCACTTACTAAAAAATGGGCCTATATCTCAACATATTAAAAATAAAAGTATATGCTTATTAAGTTACTTGGATTGTCCCCCCCAGAGCACCACTGGTATCAGAGTCCTCGTCCTGGAGGTTCTCTGGCTCAAGAATTCAATAGACAGGAACAAACCACTCTTGCCCGCCTTCGTAGTGGTCATCTTAAAACTATGAAATTCATTGGGGGTGCTAAGAGATTTCAAACATGTACCAACTGTTCTGTTCAGGAGGCATCTCCTCTCCACATCCTTGAGTGCCTGGGACTTACCAGACAGGATTTGGCGGACGATCCTTTGCTGGTGTTAGATTTCCTTAGGGTGTACAACATCATGGACCTGGTCTAGCTCTGCTGACCAACGGGGGCATGCAACGACGAACAGGTATACGGGATACATTATGAATAAATTATATATCATACTTTGAAACGGGAACTTAAACATATAGACGTTAAAACTGGTTTGATGCACAAATCAAAGTTCAAAATTTACACGAAATCATGTACTTTACTCCAACTTTATTTGGAACGATAAGAGTAAAGTTTAAGTGGGCATTTGAAGTAATGCAACTAAAGGGGCATTGAAATGCAGAAATAAAGTGAAAGCAATAAAAATGTCAATAATTACCTTGATATTAACCGCAAATGATCAACTTGTGTGCACAAAATATCATACGTTATTGCTATTTTTCTTAATTTTAAAATTTTATTCATTGTAGTTTAATATTTTTGCAACGGGAAAACAATAAAGCTTTAAGAACTTTTTTCCTTTACCCTGAAGAAAATACTACGAACGATTTTATTTTTAATAAATAGTATTTTTAGATGTTTCTTTTTTTTACTTCATTTTACTTATTCTGCTGTTTTTTTGTAAATGATTAACGATTCTTTTCTAGAAGAACTTAAGCAATAGCTGTCTTTGTACTGCTTAAAAAGGGTTCTTACCTTTTCGTTTCTTTACTTTTTACGTATTTAGGTTCTAAATATTATGTTAGGACAAATGCTTTTTTTTGTAATTGAAGGGATTAGGAAATTAAGTGTTTGTGTGACAAAACAGAAATTGTGACTAATTGAAGTTTAAAGTTTTATTGATGTAGTTGTTGCAGTTTTTTGGTTTTCTGGTTTTCGCTCTGTCGGCAAGTGAGCGTATAGTTGTTAAGCGTAAGTTCGTCGAATGACATCTACTTTTTGATGTACCAAGTTTTACTTGCATATCTGTATCCATTTTTTTCAATTGTCTAGAGTGTAGTTTCAAAAAAATGTAACATAGTTCCTTCATCCTCCAAACCCACCAATGTATAACGTAAAATTGAACGCGTAAATGCTAGATAAAATTGTTGAATTTAAAGTATTCCTAATAAACAGCTCAATAATGGTTTAAATGTATTAACACGTGTGTTTCATACACTATCAAAAACGTTTTTAAGAAAACACTGATCTGATTCAACAAAATAAATGTTAGTACACGGGAAAGTAGGCTCGTTTAGTTCTAGACGAAACTTCTTGTTTTTCTTTAATTTAACCGTTACATCGTGCTCTTCAGTGCTTAACTTGTAACAAATTCCAAGCGTATAAACGTAACCCGAACTAGCATGAAAATTAAGGATCCGTCCTATTTAATGCATCAAGTAATCAGCTTCAATTATCCGGCTAAAGTTTCTCGGAACTCATTAATTAAATAACAAACGCACCCCAGGGCAAAAGCTCAGAAAGTCATCAAAAGATTGAGGACTTGGGATGGAGTAATTGTGAATGAATTTTCGATGGCCTCCGGTGCAATGGAACCCAAGTCGCAAGCGCTGCGAACCGTTCTAGTTGTCAAGTCTTAGATTTTTAAAAGCATTATTTAGTTGGTTCTTCGGTGATACATAATGAACATTTTGACACTTAAGTTTTGTAAAACCAAAAATGCGAAATAGGATATAATGCTTTTAAGTACAGTGAATTCTCACTTATGCGCCGGCCCAAGAGACCAACAGAAAAAGGCGCATAAGTGAGAGAGACGTATAAGTGAACAAGCCTATTTAAACAACTAAAACGCAACATAGGTACTAATGAGAGAATGAGTAAGAATGTTTCTGTATAAAAGGGACATAGTACTACAGTTGGGAAATTACTGTAACGTAACTACAATGATAAAGAGAAAACAAAAATTGCAGCATACCTAATTACAAACGGTTCCCTTTAAAACGATTCGTACTAGGTAATTGTGCCTCCCCGAACGCTAGTTCATGCAGAAAAAATGCCTTCCGTGAGCAATAAAGGCGAAAGATTTGAGAGGAAAGTGAAGAAAAATGTTTATTTTTTAAAGAAAATCAATAGATTTTTTTACATCTTACGGAAAATTCGGCGCATAAGTGAAATATATATTTTTAGAGCGACACATAAACGAATGATATTATCATTATTTTGCTATGGAATGTGCTGGGTTCATTTAAAATCGTCGTATAAGTGAAAAAGGCGCATGAATGAGGCGGTGTATAAGTGAGAGTTCACTGAACCTACTTTATCAAACTTAGAAATTTATTTACACGAATAAATAAGTAAGGGCGGATACAAGAGAGGGGTCATAAACATTTCTGTATCCGCACTTGTAAATAACGGGTTTAGGGTGTTTGAGTTAATGAAAGTAAGAATCAAACAAAATAGGCTGTAAATTGTGCCAATATACACAAAAGGGCTGCATAATGTGCACGCTAAACAATGTGTTTTAAATAAAAGAGAATGAAATAAAAGGGAAAAAACTGGAGGCTGATATATCTGCCTCCAGATCAGTTATTGGCTATTCCTGACTAAAGAGTCCAGAATAAAGACAAAACTGCACTCTCAATATGTCATGACCTGACTGTGGGTGTATTTGCTTCAGTTCTGCTATAGCCTTGGGTTTATGGGCGCTAACTCACTGCAATCCCTTTAAAGTTTGAAACAAAGTACTAAGTAAACATAGTTGTTCAACAAGAATTGCTTTTATGCTCCGTTAGTTGAAAGAATATATTTTAAAATAAAATCATTAAAATCAGATTTTCTGATATGGAAGTCTGTCTTCTGTTATAATAAAAGTAAGAAAAATAAGGATTAAAAAGACAAACTTTCTTAAACGATATTTAAACGAAAAAAAAAAAAAAAACCGGATGTAAGGAAACTGCAATAAATGAATTGTAAACAACACTATGTTATCAGTCTTGAAGCTCATGCTACGCATGCTGTGCTGTTTTCAAACCATTACACTTTAGCATAAAGTTTTCATTCACAAAGCTCTAATTGTACGATTTACATTGTACGATTGAAATTTTGCAGTCCAAACTATGAACCTCTTTATTTTGAAAATAAATATTATTCAAGTATTTAAACTTCTGAAGTAAGCTCAGGTTTTAAACTCAAGTATGTAGTTTAAATATTGCTTATGGAAAAATATCTTTCGATAAAAAGTTTGTTACTTATCTGTAAACGGGAATTATTAAAACTGTTCTTCCAAGTTGTCAGCAGAGAGTGAACTTTGGCGATATTGGAATGCAAGTTCATTCGAGCGAACAAATTTATACGGATTGCAATAATTTTTAAATTGTTAATAGGTTACAGCATCTCTTGTTTATATTATACCTTGTGTGGCGAGAGGAAGCGGTTCGAAGTAAAATTAATTTCCCACTCTCCGCGCTTTTCCCCTGATGGTTGTCAAAGTTACCGCGCGATGTATTTTTCCCCCACGTAGCGTTTGCAACAATGGTTAAATGCAAACGGTTAAAATTGTTTTGTGCTTAAACATTTTTTTCTATTGAAATAGTAACGTTAATGATGCACAACATTTTCTCAGAAATTTTTGCTGTATTAATGTATGATTAGATTTGTTAGAAAACGTTGAGAAATAAGTGAGATATGAGGATAAAAGCGTCAGCCTAATTCGATAACATAAAATGAATGAAATGCCCAACAGCAGTGCATAAAAAAAAAGAGCCGAGCTGTTTTCTTTTGTACGGTTTCCGTGGAGACAACGCAAAATTTCGAAACTTGATACGCATATTATAAAGTAACCGAGTATAGAAACCTTTAAAATTTTCCCATTTACTTACTGATGAGCTTGGTTTTATGGTCCTAAATAATAACTGTCAACAGTTTATAAAACTCAAGAATCTGATACAAACATTCGCAAAAATAATGTAATGACGGCAAAAGGAAAAAGACGTCTATATAGTTTCGAAAAAATCCTTTGCATACTCTGCAGGTAAATTTGCCCTTCAAATGCATCACTAAACTTTTTTTTCTAGTTCACATAGTTCATCAATATTTTCATGACAAATTACCGAACTCCGCTTTGGCGAAGCAAATTACCCTAAAATAGCAGAATCCATTTTCCAGTCCGGGTGAATATTCCGAAGAATAGCCAATAAATGTTATAAACGATGCCGCATAAAACTTGCTTTGTTGGAACGCCGTCCCGGAAAAATAACAGAAAGTGAGAATTTTCCCGAAGACTATTACTCTTTGACACTGTTAAATACGGGTGCGAAGATTTATAGAGCACGACATGGAATTTATTGCTGGGATCTTTTAAGAAACTTGGTCCACTATTTATCATAAAGTCAGTTTTGATTAATTTTGAGTGTCACTGGGATGAATGTGTTACTTTCACAAAAATATATCACTTTGGAAGCATCTTGAGCGAAAGTGAGCAATTTTCGGAAGGATCGTTAGCAGTTCGACTGTAGAGTGAACTTCATGAGGTCATAATAAAACCGTAATTGCTCTGCGAACTGCATGGAAATTTTATAAAGAAGCATTTTTAACTTGCTACATACGATATGAGTATCCAATGTCAATTTGATAGGTTTCGCTTTGGTGTAATTTAATCAGGTGCATGAAAAATACAAATTGAATTTCAAGTGTACATTTCGGGGTTGCAATAATGTACCTCAGAATCAGAATAACGAAAGTCTAGTTTTGTAACTTTTCAGGAGAGGGCGATGTATGAAAGGGAGGATACTCGCGTTCTTTTAATGCTGCTAAATATTTGTGAAAGAATTTCTTTGATAAAATAACGGTAGCGGTAGTAAAGAAAAAAAATGTCACTTTTGGACTTGCGTCGTTCTGGTTCTGAGGCGCAGAGTTCAACAATAGAAAAAGTCGTAAATATGGAGATATACGAAATTCGAACGGGGCAAGAAAGAATAAAGAGATAATTTTTGTACAGAAATTCTGAGGCTTAGAATGAATGTTAATGTTATAAGTTAGAATATACTTTAGTGTGTGAAAAAACTTAGATTGAAGCACATCTAGACAGGTTAGATTGTTAGTGACAGTAATCAAATGTATTCACAATTCGGTTAGGCATGGATTTATGTTTCTTTTCAGTTCCTTTATTAGTGTAAAATTGCACAAGAAAATATAAAAATATTTTACCTACTTCTCAGCACGCAAAAACTATCGACTAATTGAAAGTAGGAGCGAATGTTTAAACTTAACTTTTAATTACTCGATCTATGTAAAGGTGATTTGTGCCACTTTCATTATAACCGGGCCATGTATAGATATTCAACACTTAACACATCACTTGAAGTACAGTCGAGCCCGTTTATTAGAATATCGGTTAAAATAATAAAACGTCTGATATAATGCATTTTCAATGTATCAAACCACTATAATACATTATTTTGATCCCGGTTAATGGAATATATCGCTTATTAGAATGTGTTTTCGTGGAAAAATATCTATTGCATTAAGCTGGCGCGACTGTAATTTTTGCTATTTTTTTTTCTTTTGTCAGGGATCTCTTTCAACTGAGCTGTTTAACCAGGCCCGTCATTTAGGGGGGTTTAAGGGGGGTCAATTGCCCCCACCCCTAATTTTGAGAAATCAATGAATTTACGTATAAGTCGGCGTGGTTTTTTGATGTTTTCCGATGAAATTGCATTGTGTTTGGACCCTCTGCCCTCCCCCCTTGGAAAACTAGAAATGACGGCCCTGTGTTTAACCAATCGTTTGCTTGTACGAGGGTAATCCCAAAAGTAATATCTATATATATTTTTTTGAAATATAAGAAAACATTTATTTTCAAAAGTATATACATCATTTTAAAGAATGATCAATTTTACATAATCGCCATTTCGGTAGATGCATTTTTGTAAAAGCTGTGACTGTTTTCGTATGCCTATGTCGTAACAGCTTGCCAGAGGAAGCGTTGAACTTCATCTTTCACCTCTTGGTCGGTACCTTCCAGCCAAATGTTCTTTCGACTTCGGGAACAAGTGATAGTAGCAGCGGATCAAGTCCGGACTATTGGGGGGAGGGGGGGAGATAGTTGAAAATATCCCAACCAAAGTCTTTCAGGAGTTTCAGAAGAGTGACGGTTTGACGGAGAGTTTGTGGGAAATACATACGAATAGAGAACGGATAATGAATGGTGACTTGTGGACAATGCATACACCTTTGCTCAACATTCATCTATGAATTGCTCTGAATTTAAGTGGTTTTAGCAATTTACATTTAAAAGTCAAGTAATTGTGTGAACTTTACACTTGGTGGACACATGCAACGAGAGCTCCATTCTCAACGGCTGCCAACCCCAAAACTGAGCGTCTCATCGATGTACGAGCATTCTTGTTTGGGAGCGGCAGAAGCATCAATTACAACAAAGTGGCCAACATCTGTATGAGTTGCTTCTTTGCTTTTGAACCATTTGAACAACTTACTTTTAGGGTTACCCCCATAATATTGTTATACAACCCTGAATAACGCGTTGATGTATCTCTTTTAAATTTAATCAGAAGCTTATCGAAGACACCAAGAACGCACTATGTCTAAGTATTTTTACTTTGTTAGTAGCAAGTATAAGGAAAAGTTGAACATCTTACGATACAAGCAAATCTGGAAGGACCAGTATCCTTTTGTCAATTTTAAGTAAAATAAAACCGTAAGACTGCGAGCAATGAAGAAAAAATAATATTTCTGCTTAAAAGTTACTGCTTCAAATTATTTTATTAGAATGATTTTTGCGCAAAAATGTACTAGCAATCTTAAATAGGTAAAACCGATAATTTCTTTTTAACCACAAATTCTGTTTTCGCAGATCATACGCTCTAAATAGCATTAGATAAGAACTTCACATAGAAGTTCTACCTTTAATATTTATATTGAATTTCAAATACTTAGTCCTCAGGGAAAATATTCAAAATACTTTCAGCATTTTCAATTCAAAAAATCCATTCATGAAAATATAAAGCTATAGTTTTTTAAGGTAAGTAGTAACGAGTGTCTGCAAATATCCGCAACGCAACGAGAAATATTTCTGAAACCTTTCAAATGGTCACTCCACAACAAATATTCTCCCAAGAGGCATACTTGCTATTTAATGAACATTTTCCGGGAAACTTTAGACGGATAATTAGGTCTGATTACTGGTGCATCAGCGTGAACGGGAATGGCTGAATTTCCGGCTTTATGTGGTTTTATGCTAATCTGCTGGATTGAAATATAGTGTTTCTGGCTGACGTCGTGTGGGAAAGAGGCTCCTTCGGGAAAATATTGCAATCAATCCAAAAACATTGTTTCAGTATTTTTTTTTCCGCTTTATGATTTACAAAGATGGAGAATATTGGCAACAATGCTATTGCAGCAGAGCAAAAAATACCACAATGTTATATCTAAAGTCATTTGTGTACAATATTGAGACAAGGTTGAGCATGAAGTGGGACACGAGTGTAACACGGTACAGCTTGAGACAGCTTAATTGTTTGATGAAATTAACGTTTAGTTCTTTCAGATGCAGATTACATGGACAAATTGATGAAACAGTCTAACTTTCACTTAATTTTTTTATCATAATGATGAAGCAAAGAAAAACTGGTAGGGTGAAAAAGAAAGCAAATAATACAACATTAAAAAAATACAAAGCATTTTTGTGCTTTTTTAAAAGTTGTTTTATTTGCTTTTATATAATGGAAAAGTTTGATAAGTTGTCCAGGGGAATTTAAATATGTTTCGAAATAAAAGGTAACATTATTAAATTAAATCGTTTTCTATAAAATTTTTAATAGCTTGACACTCTGAAATTTCATTGTGAATGTTTTTCGCATGTAGGGTTAGGCGGATTTTGGTTACTGGGAACCCGAGATATGCCTTTTTCATTTTCATTCAAAACATCCAACCAAAATCATTATATATTAGATTATGCAGATTACAAAAAATGAATTTAAAACATTTTAACTCTGTCTACAAAAACTATGTCTGATAAAACGTCTGTGATTTTTAATACTCATACTAAAATTGGAAAATTACAGTGTAGACAACTGCAAAAAAATGTCACAAATTCTATTTATAAAAAAAAATACATTAACGTCTCATCATTACTTAATAGTTTCGTCTTTATTGTAGGGTTGAATTTTTTTAGTAAGGGCATAGTTGCGAATCGTTTTTATTAACTTTTTCTCTTATCGTTGACAAAACAGTAATTCTAGCAATAATAATAGTGACTTAGCAAAACTTTTATGACAATGGAATGAAAGAACTAACTTTACTGTCTAAAATTTTTTCGCGCGACCTCCGCTGTATCTGCGCACGCGCGAAGTCTCCTCGGACTTGCTCGAAATAGGGGGAAAAGCAAGGAGGAAGTAGAAAGCGAACAAAAGCTGAAGGCATCGGGTAGCACGCATCCTAAACCTATCTCCCCTTTTTCAGATGGAAGCGTCTGTGGCTCCCAGGCGCACAAAACGCAAACAGACAGTAGCATTTCTAGTTCATACCAATGCGCTTGGCAATCAGGTTTCATTATCTTCATAAAACTTTCAAGGAAGTTATTTATCAAGCAACAATTGCATCCTCAGGAGTATATACACAGCAAAGACACTTAAACAGTTTAAGAAAACTAACATCATAGGTTCGATAACCAATTAAAATGCCTCTAGTGCCACTCGGGATTAGAGGTGTATGTCATTATTATTTACCATTATTGTTTACTAAACACAGGCACTTTTAAAGTTGGGGTGTGCACCTACTTAGTAATCGTCACAGTTGAGTGCTTTTTTTATGTTATTTTCTTTTTTGTTCATGTGCGATATAACTACAACGTGCTGCACGTCACAAACTGTTAAGACTACTTTTAAATGGCCATGTTCTCCTTTTCAGAAAAAAAAAAACGAAGTCCTGCCAAAAGAAAATGTTTTGTTATTAGAGTGATATTGTTTTTAGAGACATGAGAAACTAATTTATGTGAAAATAGCATCACGTCAGAATTTAATTTTAGATAAAACAACACGGTGTGTTTGTATGCATCAGTTTAAGATAAGAATTATTGCATATTTTGAAAAACAAATCAAAGTTAGCACAGAATATACTAGAACAGAACACTTTTACATATTTTTAGAAACAACAGTACCACTAACCAAAGTATAAATCGCAGTACGCCAAATTCTTTCTTACCAAAAGAAAGCAAATCCCATTAGATGCAGAATGCCATAATATACCACCATTTTTAACACTTCACTTCGGAAAAGATGAACAAAATATGGAAATAATTTTCCTGTTAGAGGGCAAATCTCATTTAGGGGAGCAGTAAATTTCCTTGAAATAGAGGAGAGAGTTTCTTTGTTATGAAAGTAATATAGAAAATGACTACTAAATAAAATAAATAATGGAGCGTAAATCTTGCTTTGTAGTAGTGCCTGTTAGAATAAATAGTAGGGGAAGAAGAATTTTTGGGTAGTGAGAATTTTTCGGACACTGCTCGGAATAAAAGTAGCTTGAGGTCTAGAAGTAGGAAGCTGTTTTAAGTGTAAATAGTTCTAACAACGTAAAATTTCTACGGAGGTCACCATTCAAACTGAATCACGGGTACACCAGGTTGAATGGAATAAAGTTCAAAATGAAAACATACCAATAATATTAATATTCTTCAAAATATTTTACCGTTTCTTTTTAAACAGCTTTATCCGAAAACAAAATTCTTACAAAAATTTTCAAAGTAACAACAGCAATACGCAAACATTCACACCTTTGCCACTTGAAGAAAAGTAAAAAGCAAAAGATAAAATTTGCGCGAGCAGAAATTAATAATTAAAAATGTTACATTATTTTGCAATCTCAAAGGAAAATTTTCTAAAAAAAAAATTTTGAAGGAAAATTTTCAGTAAAAACACCACTACATGAAAGTGAAAACAACAGAAAATATTTAAGCTATATTCGGAAAGATGCCTTAGGCAGGAATTCAAGTGAAACACCATTGCAATCGCTTCGAGGCGATCGCAAAGTGCAAACGCTACTGGAAGTCGAATGACATTAGAATCGCATCTCGTAGCGATTGCAACGTATCCAAATTTGGGAATTTGTGATTGCATTGGTGAGTTGCGATTATCCTTGTTTCACTTGAATTCTTGCCTTAGTTTTTAACTTAAGTATATATAAAATTGCGCATTGGTTTTATTTTTTAAAATGTAACTCATCTGCAAAATATGGGCTTTAGTGAAGGTAAAAAAAGGTTTCTCTCGGAAAAACGATTTTTTTATCACCAAAAATTAATGTTTACCAAACCCTTCCATTTCAACACCTTCCCCATACCGTTGAGGAAGATGCCTTACACGATGGTTTTGCACCAACTGCTGCATACACTGTATTTTTTCGAATCATATTTTCGGCCTAGTCTTCTAGGTCTATGCTTCGAATTGGATTATTGTTTTCTCTAGGGCGTGTCGAAAAGCTATCGCATATTCCCCACAAGTAAATACGACGTCTTAGCCAAGGGCATTTATACTAGACAGCAATTTAAGTTGACACTAAACGTCACTACGGGCGGAGCCAATAAGAGCTCACAAGCAGTAAGCGATCTCCTCTAATTCACCAAGTAGGCTGTGACGTTTTATCTAGCTCGTTTTTCATAGGCTAACGTCACGCTGGCGTCACGATGTTTTTGTCAAGAAACCTAGCAGTGTAGTATAACACTATTTCGGGTGCTCATCACAGAGGTAAAAATATCAAAACATTATAAAAACACCCGTTAAACGTACGGTAAATCAAATCACATACACTCTCGATGTACATGGCCTTTCATTGTAACTGACTGGCTAGCTGTTTTTGCTGATGCCTGGAGGTGAAACATATGATATGGCATCTTCCTCGATACAGCTTCGTTTCCTAGCCTATTGAACTGTAGATGTCCCAGTACACATATTAAACAATGCATAGTCGAGGTTTAAATTAAAAATTTATCCAGAATACTATCTGATGAAATAAAGGAAAGTTAAAATGACGAATTAAATTAAAATTAAAAAAAAAAGGACACCATTGCATTGAGCAGACATTAGTTTGGTACAGCAAAATAATTACATCACAAAAGCTTCATAGACGGTCAAATGTCAATTTTTCATTTAAAGTATTTATTAATAGATTTACTTTTTTTAATTCGTCGTGAGCCAAACATGTTTAAATCAGTAGGACTATTGCGAGAGAGTTTTCTGGCTCGTATTACAATATTGATATTACAAAAATTTTAATAGTTTGATTAATTTAATATTTCAAGTGCAGTAAATTGCTTTTGTTAATTTATTTATTCATTCGGTGTTTTACATAAAAAATAAACGAACTTTGAAAAATTTAAATTGTAGTTACTGAATAAAAAACGAAACTGCATACATCAAGTTTTCATACTTATTTATAAGGATTCAATTTACAACTCATTATTTATACATCCTACAAGCTTTTAAATAAGAAAAGAAACAAAATTTTAAAAATAGCATTCAATCCATTGAAAATAGAAGTTTTCAGATGCTAAAAATCTGAAATATGCTGCACAAACAAATATCCGGAACCTATTATTAAATTGTTTGGAATTGAAGGCAGTAAAGAAGACAAGGAACCTATTGCTAAAAAAAACCCAGTCAATAAGCATTACAGTTTCTTTGTTTTATTCTCTACTTTCTCAAGTTTCTCTAATTTTGCGTGCATCAAATTTCTTTCTATGTTCTTAGAAGCAAGAATTGCTGCAAATAATAGGGTTTTCGAGTCAATAACACCCCTTAGTTTGAAGACTAAGTCGCATTGACTCTTGTTTCAATTTAAAATACAAGAGCATGGATATTTTCTTTCTAAAAAATGAAGAAATGGCAAAAGAAGAAAGTATTTTCAATTGCTTCTTATTTGAATTTATCTTCAGTTCAATTTCTTTATTGTCTGTCTTTGATTTCTATACTTTGTATTAAAGTAGATATTTACAGGAATGTTTTTAAAATTGTTTACAAGAAAATAACATCCTTTCAATTTTATGTCCGCACATTATCGTCGTTTGGAAATATTTTACGCTTTCAACAAGTTGATTTTGTTTTACGTGATGGAATATATTATTTTGTGCATTTTCCTATGTAATTGATTGGCTTGAATTTCGTACCAGTAACATTTTCAACCGGCCAAGATGCTTCCCGAATTTAATTATAGTGACCTATTTTACTGAATATACATTGTCAACTATTAATAGAATTCTACATGCTGCAATTCATGGTATCCGAAAACTATCATTATTTCTTTTACACTGTTTGCTAATAGAGTACAATTACGTTGAGCACTTTTTAAGAAGTTGGAACTTTTGAATCAAATGTTAACACACACAATATAGTTTAACATTAAACATATTCAAAGGAAACACTTAAAGGTGTGTTTTCCGAATTTTGGTACAATTATCCGTTTCTATTGCTTTTAAATGTATAATTTTCTTTCCTGCAAACTATGTTGTAGCATTGGTTTCAAAAATGAAGCAAATAATGAACCATTCCACAGAAAATAGGCATTTTGTCCCACACGTAAGTCAGTTCCACATTGCAAAAAATAAACCGTCGTTTTCACAGTAGAATACTGGCAGTAGAGGTTCAAGTTCAAAGCTTTTAAATGCACAGTAATAAACTGTCAAATAAGCAAGTTTACAGTTTATTACTGTGCATTTCACGCTTATAAACTGGAACCTCTGCAGCGAGTATTATACTGTTGAAACAACAGTTCATTTTTTTGCAAAGTACAGCAAGTTTAAAAACAATGCTAATCTTTTTTATTTATAGAAGTTGAATAATGGCAACAGGTCCAACGATTTATTTATTTTATTTTATTTTATTGCAGTGCATATTTTCCTCAAACAAATTTATTGTAGCGCAGATTTTCCTCCAAAAGTTTAATAAAAAATGTAATGTGTCAAAAGAAAAAAAAAAGTACAAGAAATCACACGTCCACGTGTGATTGCTCGAAGAAGTAATTGTGTCTATTTCACGTTTTAAAATAAAATTTAAAACAACCACATGTGGAGCAAAATGTCT